>FIZR01017587.1:27837-58911 GCA_900060175.1 Ferrisia virgata
AAAAAAAAATTTTTTTTACCCCCCCCCCCCCCCCCCCGAATGAGGGATAACGATGAAAACTTCTCGTTAATGATCATTTTGGGTTCAAATATCCATACTAATTGTATGAAAGCTTTCTAGACAGTAAATTAGTCCCCTCCCCCCGTCGTAACTCCAAAAATCTTTTTTGTATACGTTGAACATATCTAGGCTTTAAGTAAATGCTTATAACGTCACAAGAATTGAGATTCGACTGCATCTCCTTCTCCTTCGCCCTTCGTCAGCCCTTCCTTCCAAAAGGCAATTTCAGCCAAGTCAAGTGTAAGTATTCAACCTATTTCATTAAAGCCATGAGCCTCACAACGCTAAGAAGCAGATGAATCATTTTGTTAAAAGCGTGGGTAATGGACTTCTCCTTTCAAACACCCTCCTCCTCCACCTCATCTTGCCATCATAAAATAGTTAAAATCTTTCAATGTTCATATTGAATTGAAATAAGAAAAAAAAAGCATCTCTTTGCGATGTTTTTTCCCAATCAGCATGTCGGATAGGAAGGGTTCAAAGGGACTAAAAAGTGAAAACCCCCAAAAGGCACATCTAGGATCGTTACTGACTGTATCTAACTAATTTCAACTTTCTAGTCCAATTTGGAGGGGAGTTATACTAGGAACAAATTCAAAAAATAAGAAAAAAATTACTAAAAAATCACATATTTGGAGCTGTGAAGGGGTGAAATAGGGCTGAAAGTCGAGATCCCCAAAAGCCACATCCAGGGCCTCTACTAAATGAACATACCTAATTTTAAGTTCCTGGCACAATTTGAAGGGGAGTTATTCAAAAAATAAGAAAAAACGACTAAAAAACCACATATTTGGGGCTGTGAATAGGGTGACATGGGGCTGAAGAGTCGAGATCCCCAAAAAGCACATTTAAAATCTCTACTGAATACACATTCCAAATTTCAGTGTCCTAGCTCTACTTGGAAGATAGTTATGTGAGGAACAATCTCAAAAAACTTGAAAAATGAGAAAACCTGACCAAGAAACCACATTTCCGAGTCTGTGAGAGGGCGGAATGGAGCTTAAAGGTCGTGACCCCCCCCTCACCATCAAAACGCACATCTAGGGCCTCTACTGAATGTACGTACCAAATTTCAACTTTCTAGCTCTATCTGGTAGGGTGATCGGGGAGGAACAGCCCTGTTTCAAGTTCAAAAGGAGAGAAAACCCTCCTAATCGATAGAAGGTTGATTTTGGGATATGCTATACAAATTTGGATTCCCTATCGATTAACTGGAAAAGGAACAATTTTTGTGTTTTTGGCCACTCGGCACCCCCTCCCCTCCAAAAAGGGGGCAAAACTGAACTTTGACCCAAGGTCATCCTCACTTATGTATATCTAATTCGTCGTCAAACTGAGCCGATTGACCGAATTGGAGCGATTTTGGTCGTTGTCGAGCAGAGTGAATGATTTTAATGTTCGAAAAAATATTTTTTAAATAATAAATATCTGATATGGCTAACAATTGTCTGAACAGTCTTCTAGGACCCCAAAACGGATTTTGTTGGTATCCCCTCCCCACCTCGAACCGCCGTTTGTTGATATACTGTTATAGCCTTTTTTTTTTCTTTAACGCCATGTTTTGCCACGGAGGCTAGAGAGGTATTGAAGAGATAGCTGTTTAAAAAAAGAGGGTGTAAATTTTGAATTTTTTGACGATCATCGGCCAGGAGGTCTTCAGGATCGTTTGAAGCAAGATATGGGATTCTTTCTCGAAGATACTTAGGGCATTCGTCGAAGAGTATACGAGTTATGCAGATTTGGCATTTGCATGTTGGGCATAAGGGAGCAGAGTTTTTATTCAAGAGATGGGAATGTGTCAGAAGAGAATGGCCTGAGTGCACTCACGTGATGATTACGTTGTCTTTTCTAGAGATGTTGAAGTTATTTCTCGGAAGTGTACGATTTTTTATGTTTCTTAATTTGTTTGAGGAGGGAATATGTTGCCAGAATAGGTTTTGTGCTTTGATGAATTGCTTGAAGTCCGTAAGAAGGATAGGGATATTTTGGATAGGTCTGTGTAGTAATGCAATTATGGCAGTAGAGTCAGCTGTTTCGTTACCTGCGATATTTCTATGTGAGCGAATCCAACGTAGGACTATATTCTTGGACGAAGATGAGAGGATGTGGATAATTTCTTGTGCTATGGGAATTGGCAACATGATATAGAGAATCAGCCTAATAAAATATTCCCCGAAAAGAACACACAATTCAATACACGAAGACTGACATTTGTGTTGACGAATCTACTGGATCTCAAATCTTCAACATACCCATGTGTACAAATGTTTAAAATTCTCAACAAATGAAGTAATATCTACGAACAAAAACCAGAAATACCTACTTGCGTCGAATAAATCAATCCTCATGAAAAAACTTGCACTTGTATATATATATTGGAATAGAAAAAAGGGGAAAAAAATACCAGAACAAAAACAATCAGTAAAGCAGATTAGTAAGGTACAAGAGTAAAATACTCATTCTACATACGTATGTAATGTACGTAGCTGGCGAAAAAACACGCATATTTCACTTTTCTTATACTGTTATCTAACCTTGATACTAGACATTTAGACGCATCACGACCTTGGCTGGAAACCATGCTCTCCATATTAATGGTTGCTGGAGTCAAATGAAACAAAAAAGAAATAAGAAAAAAGCAAAGTAGCTCAATAATGTAAAAAAAAAAACTCCGTCTCACGTTGCCACAGCATACTATAAGAAAAAGTGAAGTAGAGAAAAAAAAAAGGTAGCTAGTCGAGACTTTGTACTAGGTACACGTACAGCATAAAAGAAGTCGAGTCGATATTTCCTATACAGATGTACGTACATAGACCTTCGTACACCTATAGCTACAGCTACTTTAGCTTGTCCACAACATACAAGTAAATGATACCAAGAAATCAATTGAATTTCTTATGCTTGTATGTACTATCTTCCGAAAGAGGTAACTCTATACTTTGGTTTTGTGATGCTGGAGTAAAAGAAAGAAAAAAAAAAAGAGGAAAAGCAGAAGGAAGGAAGAAATAGATTACATGTCATTCGATATACTTACTTAGTTGGTATGGTACACACTATACAAGCTAGGCTAGCCTAGGCAAGGCAAGGCGGCCAGGCATTCGTCGTAATATACGTACACTTACACATGCTATATATATACATAAATATATATATACATCCTTAGATGTAAGAACCTGGCTACATTTCAATAGCTTAGACGAGAGTATTTTATCGGGTGAAATATTAGATACATAGTAGATTATATATTAAATATAGTTCTTTGCCCTTTTGAGTCAGTAGTCGGCGAGTCCGTATAGGTTAGACTTTTATACGATAATATTTATCGAGTGTTTCTTCACTTCTTGTTCAGCTCACGCAGTCTGCTTTCCAACCACCCTGATTTTAGTAACGGTGAAAAATTGAATTTGTAATGGCTCGATGCCAAATTGTTCGTTCGTTCGTATGTGAGCGGTGTTAATTCGGAAGTAAAACGACAACACCGAGACATGGAAAATACGACCTACCCAGTT
Source organism: Ferrisia virgata (assembly GCA_900060175.1). Taxonomy (NCBI): domain Eukaryota; kingdom Metazoa; phylum Arthropoda; class Insecta; order Hemiptera; family Pseudococcidae; genus Ferrisia; species Ferrisia virgata. The sequence continues at coordinate 31,407 of FIZR01017587.1, forward strand.
ACTGCGCTATACAATGTATCAAAAAAAAAAAAAAAAGGCATCGCAAAGCGATGCTTTTTCAGTCTGATTTTCGTGACATATTACAATCATATGTATTGAAAAAAAAATCATCGCGCTGGTAGAAAGGGTTCAATGCGGCTAAAAAGTCGTCGAAGCCCCCAAAAAACACATCTAGGGTCCCTACTAAATATACATACCTAATTTCAACTTCCTAGCTCAATTTGAAGGGGAGTTATGCCAGAAACAAACTAAAAAACCTCAAAAATGAGAAAACTCTTTCAAAAAGCCACTTTTTTTGGGGCATATCTAGGACCTCAACTGAATGTACATGGCTAATTTCCAGTTCCTGACTCAATTAGGAGGGGAGTTATGCGAGGAACAAACTCAAAAAACTCAAATAATGAGAAAACTCTATCAAAAAGCCACTTTTTGGGGCATATCTAGGACCTCAACTGAATGTACCAACCAATTTTCAACTTCCTAGCTCAATTTGGTGAAGAGATAGGGAAGCAACAACCCTTTTTCAGGGTAAAAAATGTGGAAAACCCTCATATCTGCCATCCCAATTGATTTAGGAAGTTGATTTTTGGATATGTTAAGCAACTTTTGATTCTCTGTTATTTGGTTTAAAGAGGGGTAATATTTGCATTTTTGACCCCTCAGCACCCCCTCCCTCAAATTAGGGCATAATTTAATTCGGACCCAAGTTCATCCCCACTCATATATATCTATTCCACCGCCAAATTGAGCAGATTGCCCGAATTGGAGCAATTTTTGTCGGTGTCGAGCGGAGTAAATGATTTTAATGTTCGGAAAAAAATGAAATAAAATTGATATCTGACATGGCTAAAAATTGTCTTAATAGTCTTCTAGAACCCCGTAACGGATTTCTTGACACCCCCCCCCCCACTCATCTGCCCTTGGTCGATGAGCTGTAATAGTCCTGTGCCTTATTAGTCTGATTTTTATGAAGTGGTACTTAATGTTACGCTTTTCGTATGAGTACATTGAAATTTGTTAATGTATGATTTTTGATCAATTTTCCGAACATTTTACCCATTTTATGTCAAATTTTTACCAATTTTCAACGGTTTTTCGTGATTTTTCGTCTATTTTCAGCATTTTTTACTCCTCTTTTTCTCAACTTTTTACCCTAGTTTCTACGTTTTTTAATAATTTTTTCTATACTTTAAATTGGTTTTCACCTATTTTGCAATGTTTTTCCGCAATTTTCATAAACTTTCTGCATTTTTAACTCAATTTTTCGAATCTTGTAACCAATTTTTAATCATTTTTAACGATTAATTTAATATTTTAAATCAATTTTCTGACTTTTTTTAAGAATTTTTTAACATTTTTTTGTGATTTTTTTGATTTATTCGCGCACGTTTATCCCATTTTTTTGAAATTCAATGATTAATTTCAACTGTTTTTAATGGCTTTTCTTCAATTTTCTGCACTTTTTACATATTTTTGGAAATTTTAACTCACTTTTCGATGATTTTTCAGGATTTCTTCCATATTTTAGTTCAGTTTTTTCCTATTTTCCAACATTTTTTCGTTTCATTTCATGAATTTTCTGCACTTTTTACCAACTTTTATCTAATTTTTTCACCATTTTCAATAATTTTTAACGATTTTTTCCATATTATTTTTTCGTTACTTTTCATCAATTTTTTGCTCATTTTAAAATCTTAATGCAATTTTGATTATTTTTAACGATTTTTTCCATATTTTGGGTCAATTTTTAACTATTTTGTAACATTTTTTCGTTATCTTTCATCAATTTTCTGCTCTTTATATCCATCTTTCGACGACTATTAACGAATTTTTGCCATATTTTAGGTTGAATTTCACTTCTTTTACAACATTTTTCCGTCACTTTTCATCAATTTTTGTAATTTTAACTCATTTATGTTGAATTTTTACCCAATTTTCAATGATTTTTAGATTTTTTTTTTCATATGTTAGATTAATTTTTTACCACTTTCAACATTTTTTCGTTGCTGTTAATCTTTTTTCGGCAATTTTTACATGTTTTCTCTAATTTTCAACCAATTTTTAATGATTTTTTACAATTTTTTCCATAGTTTTGGTCAATTTTCATTCATTTTACAACTTTTTGTCGTAATTTTTGATCAATTTTACGCATTTGTTACTAATTTTAGTCAATTTCTTATCCAATTTTCAATGATTCTTTGCAAATTTTTTTTTCATGTTTTAGTTCAATTTTCACTTATTTTTCCAAATTTTTTCAGTACTTTTTATCAATTTTCTGCCATTTTTACCCATTTTTTTTTTCTAACTTTCATCCATGCTTCGATAATTTTTAACAATCTTTTCGTATTTTTTGATCAATTTTTCGCATTTTCAACTCGTTTTTGTCAACTTTTCACCCAATTTCCCTTGATTTTTAACAACTTTTTTTATACTTAAGGTCAATTTTCACCTACTTTGTAACATTTTTTCGTAATTTTTGATCAATTTTTCGCATTTTCAACATTTTTTTGTCAATTTTTTACCCAATTTTTAATGATTTTGTACCCGTATTTCTTTGATTTTTAACGAATTTTACAAATAGAGGAACATCTTGAAAACCTGAACTAACCGATTTCCACCATTTCTTTTTTTCGCTCATAAAATTGTCGTTTTCGCTTGACGTATTTTTTGAGACGCAATCTGTACCAAATTACCAATTTATGCACCGCTTGCCCAATTTTCACGTCTTTTCGTTTCTTTTTCGTAATTTTTGAAATTTCAGTCAACGTAAGTAAAGCACAAAGCTAAAAATTGGAAATATCACTTCTTTTACCTATGAAATAAATCTTGTTTTTAAACATTATATTTTTCGGGTGTTCCGGTATCCCTTTCTTTAAGCAGTGTCCCATGCCACGGTATCAAATCGTATACGGGTAGCATGCCCCTAACTCATCGACACCTCCTCTCCCAATTTCGGACATGATTGAATTTTAATTCGAGGTCATCCTTACTCACATTAATTGTTGATTTGCTGTCGATCCGAGTGTATTGGTAAAATTTCAGTGACATTGGCTGTATCGGACTTGGCAAATAATATTTTTATCTTGATGGTAGGCGGGGGGGGGGGGGTGGATATAATAATAAAAATGAAATTTTAGCGTGCCCAAAAATAATCTTAACCGTATTCTAGGTCATCAGAAACATATTTTCGTTTGCAATCCGTAGGTTGACTAGTCCGCAATAGCGTATAGTTTGCTAGTAAGACAATACGATGGAGAAGAAAATCCGTCTAAAAAATCTCGAATGTGGTATTGTGTGTGCCCAGTACGTAGCCTACCCACTACAAGTAGGGTACGATTTCAATGATGTAGCAAAATTTAGTCTAATTAATTGCGGCCGAACTGGGACTAGTATATCAATGAGTACAGGTTCTTACTTCTTAGCATATTCTAGTGGTTTACCCATACACAAAAGCAATTATAAAACATTTAGCGTTGGCATTCTTTCAGACAATCGCCAACCTTCATTCATTGATATAATTAAAATTAGCCGTCTCATCGATCGTAGCCTCAGCATAGCATATCTCATGCCACCTCCTCAGCATCTCGCGTACACATTACAACTAAAATATATCATACCGCGATACCTTTATCTACCTACTGCGCTCTTCATCTGCGACTACGAGAGCAGATGATGTGGCCGAAGGCGAAGATAATTCGATTACACAATAGGTGCTCTATATCGCATCGTATCCATTACTTCTGGTTTATCGCCTCCTCGTAATATTTTATTTTTGGCTGCGAAACAACAACGAACACTTTATTCGGACAGAACTTACGCACAACTGTACAGCTACATTCGTCATGAATTTGAGTTTGAAATGAAAAAAAAAATAATAATAATAAATAAATAGTAAGATACCCTCTTAGCCGTGTAGCATTCTGTATCCGAAGCCATAAAACATTTATTACGCACTTTGATACGTGAACGTGTATACAGATATAGAGATGAGCTGCCTCTAAGCTTAATATTACGTAGAGAAGTGAACCGCTGAAATGCCTAAGTAAGGTTATTAAATTATTCAATAGGCCGTTAATGTGCTCAACTGAGGTAAAAGGTAAAAGTTCAAGATCAATGACACTGCTATGACTTACGTCAGATACGCCCCTTTATCACCTTGGGACGTGTATCTTCTTTTTAACCTTAATCGTGCATAGAAAAAAGTTACCGTTCACCAGATGCTCGTTATTATAACTTTAAACCAGTTCGATTATCTGATACTTACGTATGTGTATGTTGCAGTTCCTTCTACATACTAACCCCCACCCCACCCCACCCCCTTGTACTCCGCCAATATAATATTCTTCTTCAGCTTACATATACATATTAAATGTAAGACGTTTGTAGACGTAGACGTAGATGTACTGATTTTGCATCTTTTACCCATGTGTCGACTGACGAATGAGTGTGGTTTGAACTTTGAGTAGATTAATAAGAGTGTACCCATCCTAGCCTACCTACTGCCTACTTATACGTGATAGGTTCACTTTGTATGTGGTCGAGTACCTACTTCCTTCTATTTATTTATTCATTTTTAACATTTCACATACTTAAGAAGAAGATACATAGATCTGATTATCGTGATACGAGTGATCGATGGCAAGAGTAAAGGGGGAAGACGATGCTGTTTTAACGAGGTGTTTGACTCTTCCTTTGGATGGATTTTAAGAATTCGCTAATGGTTTTTTATGATTTTATTTTTCGTATGATTTATCGATATGGTTTTTATTATACGTTTGTTTTTACGATTTGTTACACCTGTTTTATTTTTTTTTATTTTTTTTTTTTTATAAGAGCACCGATTTTTTTGCATTGATTTTTTGCGATAAGTTTTATTCTACGTATATTTTTTCCGAATAATTTTTAATGATTTTTTTTAGAAATGTATTTCCAATTTTTATGGGATTTAAAAGTATGTAGAAATGTCGGGTGGAAAAAAAGACCAAATATTACGATTTTCTGTCGAACACTTGATTGATATTCAGTATTCGAACTATTGAAAATTTTTGTACTTTTGTATCAAATTTCATCTATAAGAAATACTTCATTGTAAGAAAAATGGTGGGTTTGCATTTCGAAGGAAGTACATTCTATAGAGAATGACATTCACATTGAAGAGAAATGGGCCCCCGATACAGGCCGAAAAACCAGTTTTTAGCCTGATTTTCTATGTCATATGGTCAATGAAAACCAGGCTATTAGAGTCTATCTGCCAACGGTGGAGGTGAGGGAGATATCAACAAAATCCGTTTTGGAGTATTAGAGGAACATTAAGACGATTTTTAGCCATGTCAGATATTTATGTTTTTAATTTTTTTTTTATTTATTTATTTTTTTCCCCCAACATTAAAATCATTTACTCCGCTCGATATCGACCAAAATCGCTCCAATTTGATTTTACCTATGTTAATGAAAAATAGGAAAATCGATATTTTGACCTGAAAAATACATACAAATCATAAAGGAAAAAAAAAGGTTTAGACATATATGAGTGGGGATGAACTTGGGTTCAAATGCAGCCGATTTGGGGAAGGGAATGCTGAAAGATCAAAAACGCAAAAATTACCTCTTCTTAAATTAATTGATAAAGAATAAAAAGTTGTACAACACATCCAAAAATTATCCTCCTAAATCAATTAGGAGAGCAAATATGGGTATTCCCCCCTATTTTGACCTTGAAAAATGGCTATTCCTACCCTATCTCCCCACCAAATTGAGCTAGGAAGTTAAAATTTGATTAAGTTGGTGCTTTAAATGTGCCTTTTCAGGATTTCCACTCTTCAGACCCATGTCACCCCTTCACAGCACAAGATATGTGATTTTTTGGTCGTTTTTTCTCATTTTTTGAGTTTGTTCCTCGCATAACTTCCCTCTAAATTGAGCTAGGAACTTGAAATTAAGTATACTCATTTAGTAGGAGTCCTAGATTTGCCTTTGGGAGGGGCGTCTGACTTTTCGGCCCCCTTCCATTTCACCCCTTCATAACCCCAATATGTGGTTTTTGGACGTTTTTTTCTTATTTCTAGAGTTTGTTCCTCGCATACATCCCCTCTAAATTGAGCTAGAAACTTGAACTTAGGTATACATATTTAGTAGGGGTCTTAAATTTGCCTTTGGAAAGGGATCTGACTTTTCGCGCCTCCTCCCCATTTCACGCCTTCTTGGCTCCAATCTGTGGTTTTTTGATAGTTTTTTCTTATTTTTTGAGTTTGTTCTTCGCATACCTCCCCTCTAAATTGAGTTAAGAACTTGAAATTAGGTATGCACATTTTGTAAGGTCCTAGATTTACCTTTGTAAGATGGTCTGACTTTTCCCCCCCCCCCCCAATTTTATCGCTTCACAGCCCCAATACAAGGTTTTTTGGTCGTTTTTATTTTTTGGGTTTGTTCCTCGCATAATTCCCTTCCAAATCGAGCTAGGAAGTTGAAATTAGGTATGTACATTTAGTAGGTGCCCTAGATGTTCCTTTTGGGAGTTTCGACTTTTCAGCACCATTGAACCCTTCGTACCATCAATGATGATTAGGGAAAAAGTGTCGCTTTGCGATGTTTTTTTTCAATTCTCATGATTGTAATATGCCAGGAAAATCAAAGCGATGTTTTTTTTTTATTGACCAAATAAGAGGAATTTTAAACACTACAGAAGGGGCCACCATCCCCAAAAAATTTTTAATTCTCTACAAAGCATAAATTACTCTTGAAAACACGAGAAAATTTTTTTCAAGTCATCTACTTAAGAAGCGAGCCGTACAAGCCTTCCCCAAATTTTTCAAAGTCCATTTTGAGATCAGATTTAGGATCCAGAAAATTTTAGATTTGAAAAATTCCGCAAAATTCCCTTTAGGTACCGTCTTCTATGTACCAAGTTTGAAAAAAATGGTTTGCAAATTCTCACAGGCAAAAAAATTGATGTATACCCCCCCCCCCCAATTTTCAATGTCCATTTCAAGGTCATACTTGGAGTCCAAAAAATTTGAAAGAAGTCCTCAACACTGCTCCTAGATACCTTCATTTTAATTTCAAGATTGAAAAAAATCGGTTGAAAACTGATGGAGGAAAGAAATTGAAGAACAAATTTCCTCCAAAATTTTCAAAGTCTATTTTAAAATCGGGTCCGAAAAATCTGAAAAAATCCCACGAAACTCTCCACAGGTGTTTCTATTTTCATACCAACTTTAAATAAAATGGATTAATAACTCGCTGGAAAAAAAGATTAACGTCAAACCTACCTCAAAAATTTTATTTGGGGTCCAAAAAATCTGAAAAAATTCCATATCACTGCCCCTAGGTACTATCACTTTCATATTGAATTTAAAAAAAAATTGGCCGAATACTCAATAAAGAAAAAAAATCAACGTAAAAACCTTCCTAAAAATTTTTAAATTTAATTTCAAGGTCATATTTAGGGTCAAAAATCTGAGTAAATTCCATTTAAAAATCTGAAAAAAGTTACCACGGATAAACCTCTTTATATTTGTTTAAACCAATTCATTTTAAAAATAGTTTATCAACAGTTTTAAGGAACATATAAGGATACTCAATTTTGATCCAAACTCAAAAAAATTGAAAATGTGAAGTGGCATATCAATTTTAAATAAGTAGAAACCGCTGAGTTTGAATATGTGTGACATATCGATTTCTACTAATTCTTCAGCGCTGAGATTGAATATCAACTTACTTTCGTGACCTGAATCTCCTGTACCTAGATTCTTCAATTTTATGTGTAGTGCAGAGAAATTTTAAAGGTTTAAAAAGTGGGATTTCATTAAAATTGCAAAAAAAAATACGTAAAAAATTGATAAATATGACATTTTTGTAGTACTGTTTCTTTTTTACATTTTTGTTATGTTTCTAAAAAAAAAAAAAAATGAGAGCTTTGATCGATTTTTAACTTTTTTACTAAGATTATATGTAACTTTGACTAGTTAATTGAGGTTTTGTATAATTTTTTATTACATCAAATCTAATTAAAATGCCTATTAGCAGCTTTTAAATAATTTTAGGGGCAATTTGATATTATTTAAACGATGGCTCACTTCTCTTGATGTCCTCTTCTCTTTAAAATCATTCAAATCTCGTTGAGAAACAACTGTTCATCTAAGATGCTCGTACAAAGTTTAATTTTTCCGTTTAAAAATCAGTTAAATTTTATTAAACTCGGCCAAGATCATTTGAAAAAAAAAATTGGGAAACTTTGTCTCGTATTTAAAAGAAAAAATCTCATCTAAGAGATGGAGAAGTGCAGGGAGTCCTTAAAATGAAATTCCCAAAATAACGAGGCTTGATTAGCTTTAACTTCACCTGCTTGCCTCTCCCTCCCTTCTCATCCGTATTTCAATTTTTCGGTCGAATTATCCTTTCCGCCCTCCCCCACCCATCCTTCTGCTGAATCTCTTCGCACACGTAAAATAAACCCATTTCGGATACATCTGTTTCCCACCTATTTAAGTATCTTATTCGACAGCTTTTGTCCCCTCTTGAAATTTAAATCCATTTATTCGTGTACTTTTATTGCAAATTACGCGGGATAATTTGCGATAGCTATTAAAATTTCGATTAAATCGATCCGAAACCGCGTATTGCCCCCCCCCCTTACCAAAAAAGTAGCCCAAGCTAAACTAAAGGCATTTGGATCTGCTTCGAGCGAACCGAGTAAGATAAAGCGAAGGGCTACAGAAATAAAAAATAAAAAAACCTCGGTAATGTATTACAACGTTCATCTAACAAAGTGAAATCTTTTTTAAAGCGATTTAAAATTCTATCACGTACTAGATCAGCTGCAAAGGGTGAAACAACGCTGCAAGCTTCGCGAGCTTTCCATTGACATAATCGTTTATAAGCATAAGAGAGAGAAAAAAAGCATCGCCAAACGATGCTTTTTCAGCCTGATTTTCGTGAAATATTAGAATTATGGGAATTGAAAAAAGCATCGCAAAGCAATACTTTTTCTCAATCAATGGTAAGGGTAGAAAAATATTTTAAAATTTATAATTCACACCATCAAAAGTCACAATTTGAACCCCGATAAATCTGCATACCAGATTTACGTACAAGAAATAAACCACAACTCGTGTCCTCGCTTGGTAGGGCTGCTTGTAATTAGAAACACTGACCAAAAAACTGTATTTTCGGAACTGGGAGGAGGTGCTATGAGGCTGAAAAGTCGGAACCCACAAATATGTATCTAACATTTAGAATAAATTTACACACCAAATTTCAGCTTCCCAGCTCAATGGGGGGGGGGGGGAATTACGCGAGGAATAAATTCAAAAAATAAGAAAACCTGCACAAAAAAACAAATTTAAGGGGCGGAATGGATCTTAGGAGTTCTAGTTTCGGGGGATAAAATTAAAAATATTTAATAAGGCCAAAAATGTTCGTTATGATCTTCTAGGACCACAAAATAGATTTTCCTGATATCCCTTTCTGTCATTCGTCATATGTCGATGCTAAAACCTGGCCAAAAAACTACATTTTCGGTGCTGTAAGGTGCTGTAAGGTGGTGTAAGGTGACTGAAAAGTTAAAATCCCAAAAAGGCACATCTAGGATTTATACTAAATTTACCTACCAAGTTTCAACTTCCTAACTCAATTTGAAGGGGTTACGGGAGGAACAAACTTAAAACATTAGAAAACCTTCCCCAATAAACTTATGAAAAGTACATCTATGACCCTTGCTATGTGTACATACCAAATTTCATCATCGCAGCTCAATTTCAAGGGGAGATAAAGGAGGAACAGCTCTTTTTCAAGGACAAAAAGGGGGAAACCTCTCATATCTATTCTTTTAATTGACGTAGGAGGCTGATTTTGAGCCTGATTTTCAATGTCATATTGTAAATGAAAACCAGTCTATCACAGCCCATCGACCAATGGAGAATGAGAGGAAAAATTTCAAAGGAAATCCGTTTTGAGGTCCTAGAAGACCATTAGGGCCATTTTTAGCCATGTCAGATACTTATTTTTATTTTATTTCTTTTTTCCGCACATTAAAATCATTTACTCCTCTCGATATCGACCAAAATTGCTGTAATTCGGTCAATCGAATCAGTTTGACCGCGGATTAGATACGTACGAATGGGGATGACCTCGGGTCAAAATTCAGTTTGTCCCATTTTGGGAGAAGGGGTGCTGAGGGGGTCAAAAACGCAAAAATTGCCCCTTTTTAAATCGAATAACAGAAAATCAAAAGTTTCATAACATATCCAAAAATCAATCTTCCAAGTCAATAGGAAGGGGAGATATGGGGGTTTTCCCCTTATTGACCTTGAAAAAGGACTGTTCCTCCCCTATCTTCTCGTCAAATTGAGCTAGGAAGTTGAAATTTGATATGTACATTCAATTGGGGCCTTAGAAATGCCTTTTGGGGGTTAAAATTTGGTAGCTTCATTGCACCCCTTCACAGCTCCGCAATAGTGGTTTTTTGGTCGTTTTTTCATATTTTTTGGGTTTGTTCCTCGCATAACCCCCCCCCCAATCAAATTGGGCTAGGTAGGTGCAATGAGGCATGTACGTTTAGTGGGTGTCCTAAATGTGCGTTTTTTGGGCGTCTCGACTTTTTAACCCCATTGAACCATTCCTACATGCAATGTTGTTTTCGATTCTTATGATTGTAATATATCACCGAACTTAGAGGGATTTTGATCCCTGCAGAAGATGCCACCTTCCCTAAAAATTGAAAATTCTCTACAAAGCATAAAATAATAGAGTAGCCGAGTAAGGATAAATAAATATAATAAAAAAAAAAAATCTTAAAAAAGAGAGAAACATTTTTTCGTCATCTGCTCAAGTAAGGGGTCGTACAAGCCTCTCCCAAAATTTTCCGAAGTCCATTTCAAGGTCACGTTTAGAGTCCAAAAATCTTAAAAAATTTCACGTCTTTCCACTTTAGTACCTTCACTTTCATATCAAGTTTGAAAAAAGACAATACGAAAACAGCTTCTAAAATTTTCAGTCTTTTTTAAGGTCATTCTTAGGTCCAAAAAATCAGAAAAAATTCCACAACACTGCCCCTAGTACCTTCATTTTCATATTTTTCTATAATATTGGTCGAAAACGTGAGAAGGAGAAAAATTGCTTTTTGGGGGTCTCAACTTTTCAGCCCCGCTTTACCCCCTCACAGCTCCAAAAAAGTGGTTTTTTGGTCGTTTTTTCACATTTTTTGAGTTTATTCCTTGCATAATTCCCCTTCAAATTGAGCTAGGAAGTTGAAATTAGGTGTGTATATTTAGTCGAGGCCCTACGTGTGCCTTTTGGGGGTCTCGACCCTTCAGCCTCATTTTACCCATTCACAGTCCCAAATTTGTGGTTTTTTGGTCGTTTTTTCTTATATTTTGAGTTTGTTCCTCGTATAACTCCTCTCCAAATTGAGATAGGAAGTTGAAATTAAGTATGTACATTTGGTAGGGGTTCTAGATTTGCCTGATGGTGGTTTCGATTTTTTAGCCCCATTGAACCCTTCTGACCCGTAACCCAGTAATACAACTTTGGGGTATTCATCGATTGGCCCTAAAAAGGATAATTTTTGCGGTTTTAGCCTCGCAGCACCCTCTCTTCCAAATATTGGCGTAACTTACTTTTGGCCCGAGGTCAATTCCACTCCAGAATATCGATTTCTGTCGGTATCGAGCTGAGCAAATGATTTTTAATTTCAATGGTGAAAATTAAAAATCCCCAATAAATATCTGACATGGTCAAAAATAGCCGTAACGATCTTCTAGCACCTCAAAATGAATTTTGTTGATTCCTCTTCCCTTTTTATCCGCCGCTGGTCGATAGACCGTAATAGCCTAGTTTCTGTTGACAATATGACGTAGAAAATTCAGCTAAAAAGAACTGTTGACCGAGTCGAGTGCGAGGAGGAGGAGAGGGGAAAACGCTACTAGCGAAATTTGTAACCAACGTATACGTTTCTCTCGCGTAACAACAGGTCGCCTCCGTACTTGGAAAGAATTTGAAAAAAGTTAGCTTTTTAAATCGATGTACGTAGAGCTATGTACCAACTTGATGAGCAGGTAAATCGATAAAAATATATTTTTAGATTACTAAAGATGCATAAAAAATATCCAATTTCAGTGGTAATATCGTCATTGTATACCCTCTGCGTTGGTATACGTGAAATTTCCCTACACGTAGACAAATTAAACTAACAACGAAGACTGGCTTCTTCATCGAGTTGAAAAACGTTATTTATTTATACAGCTAGGTTATTATACGACATTTTACACAGTACCTTAAGTGAAACATTTTTAATCTTATCCTTTAATTTGGTCGCACAGAGTGAAATTTGTCGTTACCTACGCTAAAAAAAAAAAAAAAAAAAAAGGCCCAAAAAAAAAAAAAAAAAAAGGCTCCCGACTACGACGATACTATTTATGCAACAGAAATTTTCAAACTAACAATTTGCATAGATTAAACGATACGATATAAGCTGATAAATTGCCCTTAAAAATAAAGTTACTCGCAGCAGCCCTCTAATCAAACCTAAAACATTCGTGTTTTTCGTTAAACGCACGCCCTATTGTTGTATGAAGGTTTGCTCCGAAAATTAACCCCCTTCCTTTTGCTCTTTTTCCAACCGGGTTCAATAATTTTCTTATTCCCTGCTAAGAATAGTTCGCTTTGTAATGGGTATTTTCCCTACTATTTTCATCTCGGATTCGTACGTGTATACGAAATAATACGATTTCTATATATTTTTATTTTATTTATATCATTTTATTAACGTGGATAAAATCTAGTCTTGATTTTCATAATCACACCGGTTTTAATTTTCAAAACCTCGTATTCTATCCGTTCAATCGGATTAATATTCATAAGATTAAAATATCCGCTATAACGACACACGAAGACTCATCACGAACGTCAGCAAAACTCCCCTCTTGCGTCTAGCTGTCCTCTTCCGTATACCTATCTTATATCTCATAAATAACGATAAAGAAGATGAAAAAAAAAAAAAAAAACAATAAAAATGTTGAATTTTCCGTCATTATTCGTCATCCAGTACGCGAATACTACGTTTTACAGTTTTGGTTTTTTCGATATTTAACAACATTCGATTCTTCATCTTTTTTTTCCCTCTTCCATTACGTAAGCTCGTCTTAGTCAGGCTAATGACCTCACACACTTGCTAATCCGCTTTGTTTTCAAAACTAATCGCATAACTGTAAAAATAAAAGAAACGTGGAGAGAAGAACAGAGAGAGAGAGAGAAGCACACGCACTATACGACCACGAATAGAAAAATTTTAAAAGCAAAAAAAAAAAAGAAATAAGACCAGTTGATAGGATACGATAAAATAGCAGGGTTAACGGAAACAGCAAAAGAGGACACAGACGCCATTTACATTCGCCAAATGTAACTGCTCCCCTGACCCGCTCTCGTATTATATGTCTCTTTTTAAAATTCATCGCCGTGGAAAGTTTAAAAGAAAATGGGACTATTGTGGTAAAATTTATAATACTGTTTTTTTCTCCTCTTTTTTTTTTTTTTCACGAGAAAACATTTGTAAATGTCGTCGAAATTTTAACGAAGAAGTGGCGTGTGCTTTGGTAAAGTAACAGAAAAATGGGACCGAGGATTGAAAATTTTACTGTAAAGTGTAACTTGATGGTATCTCGAACGCATATGCTGAGAATTTTATTTTTCATTTTATCCCGTTTAAGCAATTTTTTTCTATTTGTGTCGGGAAAAAAAAAGGTTGATGTATTGAAAGAAATTTTTTTATTCGGTGATTTTTTTTTCGCTCATCACGTTCGGTCGGGTTATCAGTTGTGCGGTTCAAAGGGAGAAGTAAAAGTTACAGGGTTTTCTGACTCGATAACGTCTTGCGAAATGATACGATCGATGCTGATAATTTTTTTCAACAATTTTCATCTCTTTTTGATTCTTCGTGCAGTTGCTCTGTGTTGTTTTTATAAAAGTAAATAACTATACAGTTGAATAATAATTAATGATTTTTCATTTTTTTGTTTCAGGTGAGTGTCAAATTTTTTCTACAGAAAATCGAAAATTGATACTTGATGGAAGGGGTAAGTTTGATTTTAATGATTAGATTGCTAGTAAGAGAATAAAGCTAGGCCCAAGTTTACAACTCATTGTAAGTGGGTAATTTTCACTCTGTTTGTCTGTATTTTTTTTTTTTTTTCACTGCTAAAAATATAAAATATTGATACCGAAGAATTTTCAAATGTCACCCTTAAGACTTGTATTGATTAAAGAACGAAAGAATAAGAATGGAAATCAATGACGTAGAAGCGGCAAGGGCGAAGAATGAGTGTTTGCGAGATCCTTCTCCAGGGCGATTTTTCCTTCGTAAAAATTCATTTCTACGCGCAAAAAACGATAAAATTCATTATTTATAACTTGGAAGCACGTCAAAATAACAATTTTTCGAATTGAAAAAATTTTCAGCGAATTCCCCTCCCCTCTCCTCCTCCTCCCCCTCCAGTCGAGTGTTGTTACACCACTAGTGAGAATAGATTTGGGTCGAAATTCGAATACTTCTAAAATGTGAGAAGACCAAAAAATGGGGGGGGGGGAGATACTTGGTACCATCGAAAGAATGTAATTTCTGATACTTTTTACGTTGTTGGTATAAATTTAATTCTGATATTCACTGTTTCTCGATGAATAATTTTCGTCACACCTCCTCAACATTTCAACTTGCAATCAGAAAGTCAACTAAATTTCCTCAACATTTCGATTTGAAATCAAAAAATCCATAGTCAAGGTCAACTGTTTATGGGTCAACTTTAAACATCTTTAATTTTCCTCGACAATTTAATTTATGGTCATAAAATCAACCAGGATCAAGGTCAACTAATTTTTCTCAACATTTTAACTTAAAATCATAAAATCAACCTGGGTCAAAGTCTACTGTTGACGAGTATGACAGGCCAACTGTGGATTGGGCTATTAAACGTCTTTAATATTGCTCAACATTTAAACATAAAATCATAAAATCAAGTAGGATCAAAGTCAATTAATTTTACTCAAGGTCAACCGTTTATGGGTCCTTCTTTAATTTTCCTCAATATTTCAACTTTTAGTCATAAAATCATTCCGAGTAAAGGTCAACTAATGTTCCTCAACATTTCAGCTTGAAATCTTGAAATGAATTTAGAGTCGAGGTCAAATGTTGTTGAGACAACTGATGACGACATTTCAACTCAAAATCATGAAATCAATCTGAGGTCAATTACTTAAATGAAATTCTGAAAAGTGGGAGGGGGTCTAAAGGGGGGGAAAGGGCGATTCAGAAAAATGGAAAGCTTCCTAAATTAACTCATTTCGTTACTTGGCACATCTTTCAAACAGTAGATTTTAGTAAATGCTACAATTTTTCTCGAAAATCTCAAAAAGCCGAAAATTGAACATTTTTTTACCTTTTTTGGAAAATTGACATACCGGGAGTCCTTTTTTCAAAATCTATGCAATAAGAAAAAAAAGTTCAGCACTCTTAGATAGGCAAATTTTTTATGTAATTAAAACTGCTTCAAAGGTTATTCATTATAATGTCCATCAATTCAAATGACGATTTAAAAAAATTTCTCGTTCCCAAAATTTTGCAGGTGGGGGGGGGGGAGTTGATTAGTAATGTAAAATTTTGAAAACAAAGAAACTTCCTAAATCGTTGTTTTGAATAATGGATCCCTGTAGTGAGAAGTAACTTCTGCTGTATTTTTAGTTATGTGCGAAATCTGCCTATGTAAATCATTTGAAGGGGCTGATAAATTTCAAATGAATGCTGCCCCTTCAATAATGAAGATGGGCAAAATATGTATACCTACGACAAAATTTGTGGAAAAAAAGTTTGTCTACAAGGTTCACTACTTGAATTATCGTTCGAATTCAAATCCTGAAATTGCTCATTCATTATATTTTTAATGAACTGTGCAATACTAAGTGTTATGAAAGGTGGGGAGGGGGGAGGGCTTCGAATTTCACCTTTAAACTGGTATCTTTGTGAATGCTATTCAACCCTAGGACGTTTATAGCAAGTTATTAAAGGTTTAAAAACTGTTTGTAGGGTCCAAAATGGATAAGTTTAATTAATTATGATAAAATTTTTGTAAAGTTTTTTTTTTTTTTGAATAAATTAATTTGGTAAATGTTAAAATTTCACTACTGAGGGTACCTTAAAATTCATTTATGAAGTTTAAAATTCACATATTGTGGTGATTCGTCCAAAGTTCATGTACTGTATCCCCTCGTGGATAAGGTGAAGGATAAGGTCTCTTAAAAATTTTCTTTTTTCAAAAAATTTCAACTAAAATTAAAATTGATATTTTTCAAAAACAACTGACGCCACCGATGATTATTTGGAGTAAAAATATATGTAATACTTCAATTTTTGAAATAATTTTCAAAAAAATATTTTTTTACGATTTTTTGAAAATTTTTAAAGCTTTGAATTTTAATAGAGCTTTACAAGTTGAAAAAATTGAGTTAGAAGCTTGCAATTTTTACCACATTGTATAAAGAGCGTTTCAAGAGTATTTTCATCGCACCATTCGTAGATCCTCCAGATCTATCATCCCGTCTTTCCCTGTCTCACCCCCCTCCCATTTGGCCAACTTTAGGGTCAACTCAAAAATGTGAAGTTTTAAATAGGTATTTTCAAGGAATATAGAAATGAAGTGGAATTTAGACTTGTTAAGTATCAATTTTTACAACTGTAGAGAGAGAGAGGTGGGAGCCAGGATATAATGTCTTCAAGCCCGGAGTGCTGTATATTATCCCCTCCCCTTTTTCTCTAATGTAAAGCAGATTGAGCAATTTTTTCAACTCCAATGCACATTACTTTCCACGAAGTTTCAAAAGCTACAAAATTCTTTTAATGGATAATAATTTGCATCTGGTTATGGATTGATTTATTCGTCGATGAAATACTTGTCAAATTTTCTCAATTATTTCAATTTTTACTTTGGTTCGAATCCCATTGATTGAAATTTTCAATTTTATTAATATGAATATTGTCTAAATTCAATCCAACGATTGATAAAACTAGCAAACAACTGTTTTGTGTAAGTACTGAAAAAATATTTTCATCTCCCTTCCCTTTTTAATATATTTGAAAACTATTACGAAAAAAAAATTGACTCAAAATTGTCAACATGATTGGTACCCTTAAGGTGGAAATATTTTTTTAAATATTTTCTTCAAAAATATTAAAAAATTGAGTAAAGTTGAGAAAACAGAAATATCACGATCGTACTCGAACTTACCTCTTGGTATGATGAATGTAGCATGCTAACAATAAGATTTAACGATCATTGTTAGGTGTGTCTACGTACAACAGTGTACTCGAGAAGCAGCTGTACCAAAAATTTCGCTTAATTTGAAGCTCTGTGTTGAAAAATTTTCAAAATTCTTCAAGGCATAGAAAATTTTAACACATCTGGTTATGACTTTTTGAATGAAATTTTCTCTCAACTTTTCGCAGCTTCTGTCGTAATAATTTCCCGAGTAAAGAAAACAATAGCTTAATTTTTATTTCTCGATCATTATAATTTTTTTGCTCCATTTACAATCCATCATCAACGTTCATTGTCCAATATGCGTAATTTATTTCGCTTCTGTGCTCGTTTATTTCGAACCACTCCTTATTTATTTTTTTTTTAGGCAATTTTCATTGTACGAAATTTCATCGACCCCCTCGGTGAATTTCAAGAGGTCGCAATTATTCTTTCTTCAAAAGTATCTAACCGTGTGTGCATATGTACATTGGACAAGTATCCTTAAAATCTCAAATTGTTGCCTATTAAAAAGAACAAGACCCACCCAGCATCACGTTAGGATTGGAACGGGACAAATTCACGTGTAGATAGGAAATTTTTCGTCTGTAGTATTAAATAGAAAATGCGATCATGTTCAGTAGACGTTATTCTCTTTGAAAAAATAATGACAAGCCGGTATCCATAAATTTGCTAACCAAACCACGGGATATAAGAATGAAACTTGAACTTCATCATAGCCACACGCGGCGTACTCAGCCCACGATTCGCGATTTTCACGTACACCGACATCCTCCGACAATATTACGTACTTACTACTTACCAGCTCTTACTCCATACTCCAGAGGGGTATTTTTTAATTGAAAAACTACTCGGTGAAAAAAAACGACCTCAGATTAGGGTTTCGAAAATATGACTTTTTTTTTCGCGACACGTTGCGTCAGTTGGTTGGTCTCGCGGTCTCGTCTCGTGTAATCGACCTAATAATTATTTTTATTTCGTAAAGTTCGCTGCACCGAACCCAACCGTGTCTAGGAAAAAGTTGAAGAGGAAAGGGAGGATATGATGGAAATTACCCTGGTTACATGGCGAACATCAAATAGGCGAGCGGCGCGACGCGACATGATTGAATAATGAATCTTTCGGGTTTATTCAAATTTTTTTTTCCTAACAAAAATTTATTTACCCACGGTACGTAGTACGGTAGGTTTTTGGTAGATTAGATTGCGACGATGCGACGTACGAATTTTTAGTCGATTTTATTTTTTCGCGGTATTTTGTCGACGTAAAGTCAACGTACGATGGGGTGCTTCGACGTTTGATCTATGAGATATAACGTTTTACCGTGTGTACTTTGTTCTTATAATTATTGAGTATGGGATCCTGGAGCCAGAAAAATTGAAAAACGAGGCAGTGACGTTGACAAGGAGGGCGGAGGTGTTTGGACCCTCCAACCCTCACCCCTTCGGGGCCAAAACACATGAAAATTTTTCACATTATTGCTAATTTTTAACCTGATTTTCTACGTCGTATTGTCAATGGAAACTGGGCGATTATAGGACGTATAGCGATTGAGGGGGAGGGGTATCAATAAAATCCATTTTTGGCCATTCGCATTCTACAATTGACTGTCAATAGTGAACTGTGAAAAGCATACCATCTAAATCTGAACAGTCGAAATCCGGATTGTTCAGGTTTTGATGGCCTGAAAGTTGATGGCCTTAATATAGATGGTCAGCTTTTTTGGGCTGTTTACATACAGATCGTCAACATTTGGATCATGTTTGACAAACAAGTTACATACTATTAAAAAAAATCTGAGCAATTTTAAAAATTCCGAATCTCGAATAGAAATCACGAACTTTTAGACTGATTTTCTATGTCATATTATCAATGAAAACCAGGCTAGTATAGTCTATCGACCAACGGCGGATGAGGAGGGGCGGTATCAATAAAATCCATTTTGGTGTCCTAGAATACATTAGGCCAATTTTTAGACATGTCAGATACTTATTTTTATCCCCCTCCCCCAACATTAAAATCATTTACTCCGCTCGATACCGACCAAAATCTCTCCAATTTGGTCAATCGGCTCAGTTTGGCAACAGATTAGATATATATGAGTGGAGATGAACTTGGGTCAGAATTCAGTTATGCCCCAATTTGGGGGAGGAAGTTCTGAGGGATCACATACGCAAAAATTTTCCCTTTTTAAACCAATTGAAAGACAATTCAAAGTTGTATAACATATCCAAAAATCACCCTTCTAGGTCAATTAGGAGCGGAGTTATGAGGGTTTTCTCCTTATTACCCTTGGAAAAGGTCTGTCCCTCCCATATTTCCCATTTAAATTGAGCTAGGAAGTTGAAATTAGGTATGTGCATTTATTAGAGTCCTAGGTGTGCGTTTTGATGGTTCCAACTTTTTAGCTCCATTGCACCCCCTCACAGTCCCCCAAAAAGTGGCTTTTTTATTAGTTTTTCTCAATTTCCTCATTTTTTGAGTTTGTTCCTCACATAACTCCCATCAAATTGAGCTAAAAACTTGAAATTTGGTAAATACATTTAGTGGGGGTTGTAGATGTGCATTTTGGTGGTCTCAACTTTTCAGCTTCATTTCACCCCTTCACAGCCTTTAATATGTGATTTTTTGGTCGATTTGTCCAATTTTTGGAGTTTGTTCCTCTAACTTTTCAGCCCCCATTGAACCCTGCCTACCCGCAATGCTGATTAGGAACGCGATGCTTTTTTTCAATTCTCATGTTTGTAATATGCCACGAAAATCAGGATGAAAAAGCATGAAAAAGCGATGTTTTATGTTACTTCAGTTGAAATTTGGACTTCTGCTGGAACCGAGAAGTGATATTCACTTGGCATTTTTTCTTAACATTCAAGTTGACGTTCAAGATATGGGTAGTCTGGATATGGATGGTCAACTGTTGATGGTCCTCTGTTGACAGCCCCGATCTTGATGGTCAACTCTTTGATAGTCCACAATTGACTATCAATTATTGATGGTCAAGTATTGATGGATCTGGACCATCAAGAGCGGACAGTCCAAATCTTGATGGTGTGGATGTTGATGTTATGCTATTGCTGGTCAATTCTTGACAATCCATTGTTGACCACCAAATCTCAATGATCAATTCTTTTTTTTTTTTTTTGAAACTAAAAATAATTTTTTCATCTCTATACAGACCATAATCCGTTTTGGGATCCTAGAAGACCATTAAGCCCAATTGTTAGGCATGTCAGATATCCATTTTTATCCCCCCCCCCCCCACAACATTAAAATCATTTACTTCGCTCGATACCGACCAAAATCGCTCCAATTCAGTCAGTTGACTCAGTTTGGTGGCGGATTAGATACATGAGTGAGGATGAACTTGGATAAAAATTCAGTTTTGCCCAAATTTGGGTGAGGGGTGGTGAGGGGCAAAAATCTCAAAAATGTTTTTTTAGGTCAATCGATAGACAATCCAAAGTTGTGTAACATGACTAAAAATCAGCTTTATAGGTCAATTAGGAAGGGAAATATGGGTTGTGAAGGTTCTGGGATGGTTCTGAAAGCTGCTGAAGGTTCATTAAAGGTATTGAAAGGGTTGTGAAGATTCTGAGATGGTTCTGAGGGGTGTTGAAGGATCGTGAAGGATTTTGAAAAGGGTTGTGAAGGTTCTGAAGGTTCTGAAATCGTTTGTATTCTAAAGAAGACTGCGCAATGTCAAAAAGAAGGGTGATTTTTTTCTTTATTCCTATTCAATCAAATGATTCGAAAATTCATTTAATGGCTCATTTCGACAATTTTCCATCTTTAGTGGAGTAGCTATGTTGGCCTCAAAAGTGAAGTACAGTGGAGGTCGATCTAGCATGTTTCACTCACCATGTCGAGGCCTAATAACTTTTCTCCAAACAGAGTGTGTGGTATTGAAATCACTACTTTGTTTCAATGTTCACTCGTTTGAGGCGTTTTTCAGAAGGACTTGATAAATTTGTAATTTTAAATTCCGTAGAGTTTTTGAGCTGGTAAAAGTGCAGGTCACGATTAAAAGAGGGTTAGAGGACTGTGGCTTCAAACTCCTTCAATAATGGTCCTTTTTGGATTTGAAACAAATTTTTTCTAAGGGTCTAACGAAGGAACCAGTCGGCCTCACTGGCTTCGATTTGAACGAAATTTCGATATATGAAATGACCATTGACCAAATTTTCAGTTGCCGAAGTTGATTTAGCCCCAGGGGCGAAAGAGGAGGAGGGAGAATTTGGTACAAATATGTATTTTTGACCCATTGCAAAATCTATTTGAAAATTTCAAATAAAAATCAAAATTCAACCAGAGGTCCCAAAATGATTAAAAATGAGTTTGAAGAATCGAAAAAATTAATTAACGTTTTATTTTATTTATTTTTTTTGTTTTGCACAAACAGTCAAATTTTTGAATTTTGAACCCTCTCTCCTGTCCCCTCTCGAGGCTCAAATTAATTACAGTTTCTTTCGACACTGTCGAGTTCGAGTGTTTCATGTGCTATTACAAGGTCAAAAATTGATTTCAAATCACAGAGAGCCTTTTAACGAATACTCTCAGGAAACCGTACCTTTGACCTGATCTAAAAAGCTTATATTTGTCCATATCGTTAAGATGTAACCGAGTTTTATCTATCGAATTCTTCCTCTTCGCCTCCTCCATCTATCAAATAGGTTTTTTAATTCCAAGTAATACTTGTATATTAATGAGAAAATACGGCACACTTTTTTTTTTACCGTTCGAAACAGTTGAAAATTAATTAGAGATGCGCCAACATTGCGAATAACGTCGAGTTGAATATTAATTTGACATGGCTATGTAATAGGTACCTATATATATATACTTAGGTGTGAAGAAAGAAGCGAAAAAAAAAATGTAAATATTTATCTTACAGTTCATTACTTTGTTTGAGTTTATTAATCTGATGTCGGTACATTTATAAAAGCATGTTAAAAGTTTACTGCCCTGGTGAATAGTGGTAGAAGAGGGTTGCGGTGATGTGGTTCTAGACCTACCTACATGAACCCAAATGGACAGGGGGGAAAAAAGAAAGAAATAGAGTAAAAGAAAGAACTGGTTTCTTTTTTTTTTTTTCATCGACATGTGAACTGTAGGTATATAGATAGGTCTAGGTATATGATACAGGAAAATAATAAGGAAAAAAAATTACATTTTATTGACGGTTTGGTTTTTTCACGAAGATAATATTATACCGGTGCGGTAATCGGTTCGAAAAGTTCGCATGGTTTGAATATTTGAACTGGTTAATGTCCTTTGTTCGATAGGATTTTTGTGTGTTTGCCAAAGCCTGACTCGAAGTGTAACGTTAAACTGTACCTAATTTCCATTATATGTGGGTTTCTCGGCGTATCCAGTATTAAAATTTAAACTTCTATACTTTGTTTGACTCTCTCTCTTTCTTTCTCTCTCACACACACACATACACGTTGGTATAGCTGTGTGATCTAAATGTTAATGCAAATTTCGCGTTTCTGAATTGGCATCTAATGAATTACCTATTCGCGCATAGGTATATATTTGCGGCGAGGTTTTTTTCTTCTCTCATAATTCCGCTTCATTTCTACCTACGAATATAATGAGCCATACGACGACGTTATAAATTTATTTATTTATGTACTCGACGACCGCTATATCTTTATTGTACGTAGATAAGAACCAGAGCAACATTGTCAATATAAGCATATTAATAGAATACCCAAGGAAAGCTTATAAATTTAAAATCAGTCAGCAGTCAACATCGGCCAAGTTCTAAATAAAGCAAAAAATTGAATAAAAAAATTTTTTTACTTGTATTTCAACTAAATTAAAAATAAACCCCTAGCTTCGTGTTTATTCGGCTATAATATGCAAAAAAAAAAAAAAAAAATTGTATAAAGGGTAAGCAAGTACGTATATACGCGTATTTTGAAAATAGAAAAAAAAAATTTTTTTCACGCAACGCGAGCTAATTCGAACCTTGTCACTGGTGTAGCTGGATGAAAAATTATCTTTTCTTTTTTGGCCGAACGAGGCGAGCGAACAACGTTGTATTACTCATTTTACGTGTATATAATACCCCTCTCCTATCCTCCTATTCGGCTGCAAAGCAAGCTGTACGAGCGACGCTGAAATATTTCATTAGAATAACAAAAATTAATGAGAATACAAATAAAGTAAAAAGAAGAAAAAAAAGAATAAAATAAATAATGCTGATGGCGGGAGAAAAAACTTAGCGAAATATTTACTTGGGTAGGAAAAAAAAAGATCAGCTTTGGTATGGTACGTAACGTGTCTTTCGTCTGCTGATGATTTTGCTCGCCTTTGTTTCGTATTTAGTTGTAGGGTGTTTTCATTAGGTACACGGTATTTTAAATAGGCTTTTTGTGTGGTTTTTTTGGTATGATGATGATGATGGTGATGTAGAAAACGATATGAAAAAATTTATTTCGAGATCGAGGTCGAAAAATCAAATTTAATGTATTTTGCAGGGATACGAATTTATGTGGATTTTCACATTTTTAGAGGATATTATTTGAACTTACGACCTTATTGATATTTTTAATGAATATTTATTTTGTACGAAGTGTAAGCGAGTGCATTTGCATACAAACTTATATTTTCATAAAGTAGTCTCTTCGTTTTTTAAGCCTATGCGAAGTATTTTTGGTTCCAGAATGCTTTTTTGATTTTGACTTTCACAACAAATTGAAAGAATACAACAAAAAAATATCTTGGAGTAAAATTCTGTCTGCTTAAAATCTATAAAATATATGAAAAAAAATTAGGCACTTTTTTCCTTTTCAGGCAAAAATTGTAGATCGTGGATATGTAACACTGAAAACATTATGATGATGGTTTACGTGGTGCACGTTTATCCAACATGGGCATTTTAACATTAAGTGCAAAAATCAATTATTGCTCTTTCATCATAAATTGAGAAATTTCATTATAAATTTTTCCACACATGACGTTTCGTCGAAAACTTACATCATCTACTCCCCAATTTCTTTTCACATTTATTCAACTCACACATTTTAATATAAAAATCAGAATTTGAATACCATCGTCATACATTTTTTTTACGCTTATCATTTCATCATTAAATAAATAAATAAATAGACATTTCAATTTTTTAATTTTGTTTATTGTTTTATTTTTTTAATTTTTTAATTTTTCTCATTTTTAAATTTTTGGCCTACTTTTCTATTTATATCGTCAGCGAAAACCAAGCTATTACAGTCTATTGACAAACAGCGGATGAGGGGGGGGGGGGGGGGATATCAACAAAATCCTTTCTAGGGTACTAGAAGACCTTTAAGACGATTTTTAGCCATGTCCGATACTTTACTCAGCTCGATACCGACCAAAATCGCTCCAATTTGGTCAATCAGCTCAGTTTGTCAACGGATCAAATGTATATGAGTGGAAATGAACTTGGGTCAGAATTCAGTTATGCCCCAATTTCGGGGAGGGGGTGCTGAGGGATCAAAACTGCAAAAATTGCCCCTTTTTAAGCCAATTGATAGGAAATCAAAAGTTATACAAAATATCTAAAAATCAACCTTTACAATTTCGCAATTAATTAGGAGGGAAGATATGGGTGTTTTCCCCCATTTTGATCTTGAAAAGGGACTGTTCCTCCCCTATCTCCCTACCAAATTGAGCTCGGAAATTGAAATTTGGTAAATATATTCAGTTCAGGCCCTATATGTGCTGTTTGGAGGTTCCATCTCTTCAGCCCCATTTTAGTCTTTCACAGCCCCGAAAAAGTGGTTTTTGGGTTGTTTTTTCTTATTTTTTGAGTTTGATTCTCACATAACTACCCTTCAAATTGAGCTGGGAACATGAAATTAGGTATGTAAATTTAGTAGAGACCTTCCTTTGATGACGTTTAGCTTTTCAATGACAAGATCTCAATTTGATTCCCCCCCCCTCCCATATTTATCCCATCTTCGTAATTCCATTAAAAGAGAGTCCAATCATTTCTTCAGGGTGTTTAATTCTTTTTCTTTTTTTTACAAATTTTTTCCTTTCAAGATGAATCTTTGCAGAGCAATGGAGTCTCAAGGACAGGATCTGAATTTTTTTTGGGGTCCAAAGTGAGTTATAAAATTATTTTGTGGTGTACCGAGTGTCCCCCATAAATTTTTTCAACTTCATACTAAAGATATGTCAATTCATCAATCATACAAGTAGAGTATTTAGCTTGACATAGAAATTGAAGGGGATTTGGTATGAGTAAAGTACACTTATCTTTATTCATTCAAGGTCACTTATCATCGCTTGTATCATTTTCAAGGGTTCTCAATAGATACCTTAATATAAAAAAATGCGGTATTAATGGTCCAAAAAATAAATAAATGAGTGAAAAATTTTTTTCGAGGATCTAAAATAAATGGAATGTGTTCCTTATGATGGATTCTTTTTTAATGTATTTTTTCGACTATTAACAAACTTAATTCAAAATACGTGAAAAATTACTATTTTTAAGCGACCCTGAAAAATCATTAATGAGGGGTAAAATTGAAACATTTCGTTTAATCGTATAAAATTGATGTCCTACAACCATTTCTCAAAGGCGTTTCTCAAAAAAAAACCTTTACAGCTCTTTCAAAAAACCATGAAAAAGCGTAAAAAGTGGCAAATTTGCCAACAATGATAATTTTTAGTAGAAATAATCGTGTTCTATTTTTGAAAAAAGTTTTAAAAAATGTTTTTTTATCATTTTTTGAAAATTTTTGAAAATTACTGAACTTTAAGTCAGTTGGAAAGCTGAAATTTTTACATAATTTTGTGAACATTTCGCAAGTATTGTGATCTCGTTGTTTTCAGATTTCCAAAAAAAAAATCAAAATTTGGCCCATTCTTTCATGATAAATTTCAACATCCTCGCTCAATTTGGAGGGGAGATATATGGGTACAAAGAACCGATTTTTTTCAATGTTACAAAAAGAGGACTCCCCTCCCCATCTACATCCCCCCACTAATCGTAGTAGGTAGTAGATTTTGCCATATGTTGAACAAATTCTCTTTCAATTCGATCAAGAACGAGCAAGATTTGTGATTTTTGCCACTCAACACCTCCTTCCCCCTAATTTCTGGCATAATTGAATTTTTACTCAAAATCATCTTCACTCATGTATGTCTCATGCTCCGCTAATCCAAGTCCATTAGCCTAATTTCAGAGATTTTGGTCGATACCGAACCTGGTTGTTAATGATTTTAGTTTTCGGAAAGGAGGTGAGTGGCTGGGTGAGTGGATGGCCAATAAGAAATAGAATAAGTATCTGATATATTCGAAAATAATCTCGTAATATTCTAAGATTTCAAAACGAATTTTGTTGATACTCTACTCCTACCCTCCCCCCTCCTACCCTCCCCCCTCCTACCCCGCTCATTTGTCGTTGATCGATAGTGTGCTGTAATAACCTCATTTTCTGAGACAAACTTGCATAGAAAATCAGGCTACAATGTGAGATGCATCCATTTCAATGCAAAATGAATCATCGAACATCAAGCCAACGACTACGATTTATCCAAAATACCAAAAATAGGTACAAAATTTTCAGACTGAACGGGTAAATGTCAACAAAATTCGCCTTGAGGTTCTACCAGACAGTTGGGGCCATTTTTGGCAATATCAGATATTTATTACTTTCTTTTCATTCCCCCTTCCTCTCCTTCTGCTCCCCCTCCTTTAACGAATCTATACCCACCAAAATCGATCAAATTTAGGGCCGCAAGCTAAGAAGGGGATGTTGAAAGACTAAAACTACAGACATGGTTCCCTTTTACACCAGAACTAATTAATACTACTTGGTTTATGGACTGTAAGTCCATCACATACCACTGGTATCTGGCGTAATAGTTCAAAATTACATATATGATAGCTTTCGGCTGCTTTGATCGAGTAATATTCGTACAAATAGGTCGAAAGTTTTGATTATTTTGGTTTTCACTGTGTGGGTTAGGGTGGGTCAAAAAAAACGATCATTTTTTTTTTTCATTTGGTACCCTGAAAAACTGGTTGGTAGACACCTCAAAAAAATTCTCTCCACGTATGAGCTCTTAATTTTAATAGGAACGTCTTTCGCCTTTCAGATTTCTACTTTTTTTCTATTGTTATAAAGAAAATTGCATATCTTGATGTTTGCTATATGAAAAAAAATATTTCATCCCATATACTTGTAGGAAATTGAATTCTCTACAAA
>FIZR01017593.1:0-18637 GCA_900060175.1 Ferrisia virgata
GACGATGAGATAATTTTTAAATTTGAAAAATTCGCCAAAATTCGAGAAATGCACTTCAGGACTTGAAATTTTGGAAATGCAGTTCTTTTAATGTGTACTTTCAATTTCTTCGTGTATTTACTCGAAATTTTAATTTGAGTTAGATTACCACCCTTATTAATCATGAAAAAGTAGTGAAAAACGTGTTTTTTTGAGCATGTTGCACTCAATTCCGGAACTCCAAAAAAATATATGCGATTGATGACCACCTTACAAAGATAATAAAAAAATTTCCAGCCATGAGTCTCCTCCAAATTTTTTTAGAATTTTATTTTGAAAATTTCTACATGAAAAAAAATTGGGAAAACGTGAACCAAAAATTTTCAAAAAATTCTCATTCGTGGTATTCAGTAAGATGAATAATCTATGAGAATTTCAAAAATGTTTACCTTATTTTTCCAGAAATATTGCGTGTGACGGGGGGGGGGGGGGAAAAATTTTTTTGGGTCGTTTTCAGACCGTAAGTAACATTTTGGCTCAATTTTAATTTTTTTGGGTCGTTTTCAGACCGTAAGTAACATTTTGGCTCAATTTTGATCGATTTTTGGTCGGGGGCCGTTTTTGATGCTTATTAGGAAAGGCTGTTTGGGTGAATTTGGGCCATATCGAGCTAAGTAAATGATCGTGATTGAAGGAGTCTATTTTATCTTTGAAACGTATTTTGCTGATACCCCGCCACTCATCTACAGTAGGTCGATGGTCTATCATGGCCAAAAATTATATTTGACAATAATGGTAACAGTCAAAATGTACTTCTGATCCCATGAAACAGATTGAAGTGCAATAGCTAGATTTTTTTTGGAAAATCAGGCTAAAAATTCGCCTTCGTGTGAATGAAACGACGAAATTTTGTCAAATACATATTGCAATGTAATTTTAGATATTTTTATCAGCGTTGACGTCGACCTCCACATAACGTACCTACCTATCAGTACTTCCCGATTTCGTACAAATAATATATTTTTATGGTATACATTTATGTATGTATGGTACAAGTACGTACATGTTAATGTACGTACATACGTTTCGATGGCCATGATGATTACAGTGAAACCTCTCGTATTGTACCATATCTTAATTTGATAGTCACGATGAAAATAAATACTATATTGTATACATACGTGTACCTAGGGCTACCTACCTCTGTACCTGTCTAGTTTGGAACATGTGTACGTAATCATCTGCCCATGCCCATGTGCGTTGATTTTTATGATGTTTCTACATGTTCGAAAAGTAAAGAAAAGAAAAGAAGAACCAAAAGCACGTGGTTTTACGTACGTAGAAGGTTTTTCAATTCGATTGAATTGAATCGACTTGCTGCTATTTGTAGCGTGTAAATATTAGGTTGGCGGTGCGAGCCAATGCGGAACGTTGTCGTAAAATCTCGACAAAAGGGATTACCCATCAAAGTCCAAGGTCATCCTTAATCGTGCCAGAAATTCTTTCCGTATATATACACGCGTTTTCATAATATCCACCCGATATAACGCACAAGGATATTTTTCTCTTATCGTAAATTCACGTACACGTATTCATTATACTTACATTTATTTCAGTTTCGTTTACAAACACGATTCCGATACCCCACGACAGTGTAACATTTCACGCGAACTATGCCAAAACAATACTCTCTCTCTATAGGTTGATGATAGGTAGGTCTAGGTATGGTATAGGTCTCAGGTTTGTAGTATTTTTGGTCAACGAAACCAGCAAAAGGTATATAGGAAAACAGCTACTACGATACGCGTGCTCATGCAATTACATAACTCGAAACTCGATGTGTTTTTGATGACAAAAACACCAGCACCGTTATACTTTGCCAGATCATATTTGATAATAATAAAGCAGCTCGAATTTCACGCAGAACGTGATTACGTCAAATGAATCGAAAATGAGAGAAAATCAGAATGGAAAAATTCTACGTGTAAAGCAAAATTATACTATTACCTAAGGTTTGTTTGGTTGGTTGGTTGGTGCAGCACGCAAATGAGACATTGTAACCTGAACTGACGTGAAATTTATATTTATAGTTAGATGAGGGGGAGGAGCGATTCGAGGATCAAATAAATTAGATAAAAATCAACTTTCAAAATTTGCTATACTTACGTCTTGTATTATTATTCAAAAAATGAGAAATACGAGAGAGAGAGAGAGAGAAACAATTCAAAGAGAATAGTACCTTCGTATTTAGATAGGTATCTAGGTACCTATTGAAGGTATTTAATAATGTTGTGTGCAGTGTGACGACGATGGTACCAGAACAGAGAGGCCGTATTTTCGATGAGCATAATTTCAAATCTACGTCTACGATTATGCGAATAGCTCGATTAATCACGTTCGTACACTTTGACATTTCACGGGCGTTGCGACGACCTTGCCGTATTTTTTTTCTTTTTTTTTTTTTCGTTTCTTCGACGAATACCAGGTATAGAGGTATCTAACCTAGGATTTTTTTTATCGTCTTCTCTCAGAGGTGAAAAGTAATACAGACGAAATAACGGTTTGTTTTCATTATATTATGCGCACGATAGTGAATTAAATGCATAGAATAAATTGAACGAACGGAAACGTACGATCGTAAATTTAGCTGAGGATAAAACGAGTGGCAGTGCAAAAAATTCTAAAATGTTTTATTTTTTTAAGATTGACTACGTTTATTTTACGTATCGGTAGAATTTG
The DNA here is from genome assembly GCA_900060175.1 of Ferrisia virgata. Taxonomy (NCBI): domain Eukaryota; kingdom Metazoa; phylum Arthropoda; class Insecta; order Hemiptera; family Pseudococcidae; genus Ferrisia; species Ferrisia virgata. Next base: position 2,719 of record FIZR01017593.1, read on the forward strand.
AATTTTTCCATATTCAATGTTCTGAATTGTTTCATTGTTACAACTAACAAGGTACAAAATCCTTGGCTGAAAATTTGTTCAAATGTCAATGGCATGATAATAGTTGAAATTTTCCATACTCGGTTCAAATATGATTATAAACGAGTCAAATTCAATAGAAAAATTTTTTGAAAACAATTAAAGCTGTGAAAAATTAATAAAACATCTACAATATTGTGATTTTTAGAAATCTTGGGGATCTTACTAGACCAGCAAATGATATTTGGCAGTTTGGGTACCCTTCAGATCATTTTTTAGCACGCCGCAAATTTACTTATCATCTTTTTTATTTTTTTTTTTTTCGCATGGAAGAGTAAATTCATTTATTCGAACGAAATTGCTCAAATCTTCATAAATTGGTCTAGATTAAAAGAGGATTAGACATTATATGAGAGAGGATGATTTCAAGTCAAAATTCAGTTAAATTCGAATTCGGGAGAGGGGTGCTGAGAGACAAAAATTACAAAATTCGTTCGTCCTCGAGCCAATCGATAAAGAGTAAGAAGTTGTATAACATATCCCAAAAATTAGCCCTCCACGCCTTTGGCTGGGATTTTCAAACTATCTAGTGGAAGTTGATCTTTAGGGTCTGAAATCGCCTCCTTCCCCCCTTCTCGCCTCGATATTGTCCTGAATGTGTTCAAAATATGCGTTTAGTTTGTAAATTTGTATATTTTACAATTATCAATGGGATTTTTTCAAACATGCAGGGGTAATGGTCCATATGGAGGGTCATCTCTGGACATTTTTAGCCTGATTTTCTGTGTCGTATTTTGAATGAAAACCAGGCTATTGAGATCTAACGACCTACAGCGGACGGGGTGGGGGGCAATATAAAAAAAATACGTTTTGGGGTCCTTTGAGGTCATTATGATCATTTTTGGCCTCGTCAGATATTATTTTTTTTGCTTCGAAACTGAAAATTATTTGCTCAGCCCGATACCGACTAAAATCTATAAAATTTGGGAAGTAGGTTTCGATTAGCGGTGGATTTGATATTCTGGAGTGGAGATGACCTTGGGTCAAAATTCAGTTATGCCCAAATGGGGGGGGGGGAGTATTGAGGGGCTAAAATCGCGAAAATTGTTCCTTTTTAAGCCAATCGATACATAATACCAAGGTGTATAACATATCCAAGAATCAGCCTCCTAGATCAATTTGGGACGGAGGTGTGGGGGTTTTCCCCCTTTTTGACCTTGAAAAAGGACTGTCCGTCCCCTATCTCCTTAACAAATTGAGCTAGGAAGTTGAAATTTGCTATGTTGACTTAGTAAGAGTCATAGATGTGCTTTTTGGGAGTTTCGACTTTTCAGACCCATTTGCGTTTCGTTACAGTCCCGAAAATGTGTTTTTTTGGCCGTGTTTCCTTGCATGTATTTTGATTTGTTCCTCGCATGACTCCTTTCCAAATTGAGCTGAGAAGTTGAAATAAGGTATGCACATTTAGTAAGGGCCACAGGCGTGCTTTTTGGGAGTTTCGACTTTTCAGACCCATTTACGTTTCGTTACAGTCCCGAAAATGTGTTTTTTTTTTGAAAGTGTTTCCTTATATGTATTTTGTGTTATTACTCGCATAACTCCCCTTCAAATTGAGCTAGGAAGTTGAAATTAGATATGTACATTTTAGTAGGGGCCCTAGATGTACTTTTTGGGGATCTCGTCTATTTAGCCCCGTTGAACCCTCCCTACCCTTACTACTGATTAGGATGTCAAATTTTTTCGATCATCGTGCTTTGAACATTGTAACCATCCCAACGATGTTTTCGAATGATAAAATAAGTAAAAACGATAAAAATGAATAAATTCGATTGTCCAATGAAACATATTTTAGGCGACAAAACTATTCGAATGAAAATGCCTATTTTAAGCTGGCAAAATGGACGAAAGAGGATGGTTTTTCTCATTTTTAAAGGTCTTCCATTACCGAAAAAAATTCTGAAAAAAAATTTGTCGTAGGTTCAGTGTGTTAGCGAACGATATTAACACTCTTATGGGATTTCAACTTTGACGCCCTCTACCATAAAATGAATGCGTCCTAAAACAGAGGTTTAAATCTACGAATTGTGGAAAAAAGGCTACTCTTTTCGATGGCATATGATTTAATAGGTTTTCACTACGTTTACTTGGAGAAATTAACAACACACTGTGCATACGAGCCTACTACATAACGTATATTTTTTTCGTTCTTCCACATCTAAAACAGCGTGTAGATGATTGGTTTTAAAATTTAGAGAAATTTTTTTTTTTTTCAATTTCCAAAAATGACCCACGGTATGATCCATTACATTTGCGAGTTTGGAAAAATTCGGTCGAGAATCGTGTTACAAATATAAAAATTTACCTGCTAAACACGAATTTCGATAAAATTTAGAACATTATCATTGCTTAGGGGTGAGGTAGGAGGTTAAAATTTTTACCAGTGAGTTTTCAGACCATAGGAACCAACTTCCACTGTATCTCAGCCAATGGCCGATTCACCCCTTCATAACTAGCTACGCTGTTTGAACGAATTCGGTCATCTCGCTCACATCACAGCACAGTCAAATACAAAATACATTATCGATAGGATTTTCAAAACTGTTTCGTATATCTGTACTTATGCGAGCCTTACACCGCACCACACCGCGCGATCTTATGGTATATTAATCAAGTTGAATCTTGATAAGCTTAATTTTCATATCCTAGCTCACCTGCAGCGTACCCGTCCCACTTTCTGCCATGTATTATCACTCGAAACAGATACAATTTTAGATACGGAGCCACGTGGCCATTGTATACGTGTACATAATTCGCTCAATCGTCGAATTGTAGTGGTTCTCCTTGGTAATGAACATGTTTTTTTATATCCAAGCGGCTAGAATAAAAACACCCATTAACGAATTAATTGTTTCTTAGACGCGTTTAAACTACTTAGTACTGGGGGAGATGCGATGCAGTAAACGCACACTGAATCGAACCCATTTGTGCAACCCTCCTTATTGGACGGTAAAATTTCAAAAACTTGGGTGCGGTCCAGCTGGTAAGGGCTGGCCAGAGAAGCAAACAACATGGCATCTGGACGGCTCGTCCGGTCGCTACCTAAGCTTACCAGGAATACGGGGAAAAATTCCGGAAATTAAACGTTCGCGTTTTAAAATAAAGAAAAAATAATACAATTAGATTAAACTGCTAGGTTTTGATATTGTTGTTAAAGATTGTGTGTATTCTGCGATGCCGGTCTAACTTCTGTGTAAGTGTAGGTTCCCCCTTTATGCGGTGGCTATTTGAACACGCAACTACACGAGCAAGAGCAATACCGTCGATGATAATGGTGCAGTCGATATATCGTAGTCAGTCGACCAATTAATAACAATTACATGGGCGATAGCCGCACACAGACTGAGTCGATGTGTTCGTTGTGTATGGGTACAATGTACACGTACACCATACACCATACACTATACACTATACACTCACAACGAGAACAAACAATAAGAAATCCGATATTTTTATCCGTATGTAATATGTATGTACACCATACCATGCAATGCAATACAATACAATACAATACACGTACAATATATATTATGTACCTATATCGTATTCGGACTAAACGAGCGATCGTATCAAATTCAAAAACGTGTGGGCGAGCAAGACCGCCCGATCAAATATCGCCATCGACCAGTAAATCGATTCTGATGACTTTCTCGTTAAAATCCAACACCCTTCACTGCTCCCACCGGTGATCTATTTAAACGAAGATGATACCAGTATGGTCCCTATGTGCTTATAATGCACGTGCCAATGGACTGGACTAAAATCACACGCTGTGACTAGTTTCATCCGTCATGTTGCGGTTTCCCATCTACATTGGACTTTTTCCTTCCTCCATCGAATTGATTAGTTCGTAAAGGGCAATATATTCAAAAAAAAAAAAATCCAATTATGATGAGATTTGAAAGAAAGCTCGAATTTCCCATCAGAAAAGTTCTGATACGAGTAGTAGGGTTGGGGTAGGGGTAGAGTAGATATTGGAGCGAATGACTGAATCCTCAAAAAGGCATGTCCAAAATGTCTAATAAATCTACATGTCAAAATTTCAATCCCACACCGCAATTTGGAGCGGTCTGGCCCAAAAACCACCTTTTTGGGAGCTATGAGCGAATGTAATAGGGCTGAAATGTTGAAACGTACAAAACTGCCCAAAAAAGTAATTTTTGACACTGTGAGGAGGTGCAATGAGGCTGAAAAGGGCTAACCATCCTAAAGGATAGATTAAGCAGCCCTATTAAAACTATCGTTCAAATTTTACTCACTGTCAGCCCATTGTGGAGATATCTTCATGAAATTGCACTGAAATTACTTTTCAGGTCTGAGAAGAGGAGATTGGGGAAGAGTGTGGGCGAATGAAACGTTGGTACCTTTTAAAGAGGCATACCTAGAAGCCCTACTAAATCTATATACATAAATACAACCCCTTCCAGCTGAATGTGGAAGCGATATATTGACTTTTTTGAGGCTATCAGGGGAGTGCAACGAGGCTGAAAAGTCTTAACTCTTCAAAAACACATATAGAACTCTAACTAAATCTACATACCAAATTTCAACCTCCAATCTCAATGTGCTTTTTTTATTGTCACAAAAGGGGAAAACCTTCGTATTTCCCCTCCTGATTGCCCAGCGTTACTGTTTTTAGAATGTCAATCTATAGAACTGTATTTAATCCAAAAAAAAAATGATGGCTTTGTATCATTTGTAGTAGAAAAGAACAAGAGCGAAGAGAAAAATAAATGTGATGGCTTTTCATCATTCTCAAAAGTAAGTAATTCAATTACTGGGCATATATACAACAACTGGTTGTAATGACTGCTTTAACACATTTACTCAGGCTTGTAAAGATCAGCATGAATAAGAAAACTAGCTACTCTTCAATCAGAACAGTAGTTCAAATCGTATCAGTAACCCCCCCTCCCCTTCCCCCTCCCCCCATCAAAAATGATACAGAATTTTTTTTACAGGTTGAATCACTCGTCGACACTCCGAAATCCGAATATATTCTTACACCCAAATGAATGTAGTTTCCGGCTCGAACAAAATCATCTAAGAATTTCAATTTATTGTTGTTGTTTTTTTTTTGAAGCCCCTATTGGCTTGGAAGTATAAAACTTTCGATTTCACCCCCTCCCCTCTCTCAACGTCTCAATAATTTGTGAGCAACAGAATTTTGACCCGAGGTCATGTACGCTCGTATTATTCATCTAATCCACTGTAAACGAATTGAAGTTTTTTCAAAATTTCATTCCTATTTTTGATCATTTAAATTACCATAATTTTTCATCTAAGTAAAATGGAGAGACGAGGTTGGCGGCGTTGAAAAGGGCAAACTTTCTTTTTCCAATAGCGTCAATTTAATTGATGTGTCATGGAAACAAATGTTTCGACAAAAATGATGAGAATTAAAGGTTTTGGAACACATTTTGATGTGTATGTCGGGGTGGGGGGGGGATTTTCTTTAAACGTGACGTTTTTGATTTTTGATTTGAAATTTTTAATCGAAAGCTCAAAAAATTCAAAAATGAAAAAAGTTGTCGTAAAAGTAATAAAAAAATTAAAATGTAAAAAAAAATTAGAAAACATTAAAAAATTAAAAAAATTAAAAAATAGAAAAAATCAACTAAAAATAAAAGAAATTAGTTTAAAAAATTTTGAAATTGAAAAGTAAAAAAAAATTAAAACACAAAGAAGTTAAAAATTGAAAAAATTAATGAATAAAAAAATTGGGAAATTGTGATTCAACGTTTTGGATTTATGATTTCAAGTGCCTAGTTGTAAGTTGAATTAATGTGAAAAGAAATCGGTGTATTTGACATGAATGTTTCTTAATGCGGGGGGGGGGGGTAATTTTCTGAAAACGTGACATATTTGATTTTCGATTTGAAGTTTTTGATGAAAAACTCGCGATGAAAGATGATTTTGAATGATTTTTGTACTTTATGTTAAAATATTGACATGAATATGTTACATATCGATGATCTAAAACTTTTCCATGAAAGGGAAAAGTGCTTAAATTTTTTTTCATTATTTTATCATCTGCTCGCTTCTATGCTCTGCTATTATAAAAACTAACTACTCTATGGTAATCTAGATAGAATTTTCTTTACTTCGAATAAGTTCCAAATTTCTACTTATTCTGGTTCTCAAGTCGCACTCTTTTGAAAAATTTATACTAAATTAGAGAAAAAATTTTGGAATCAGAATCGGCTCAGAGATCCGTCAAACGTACGTACATAGACTCGAAATGTATTGCCTATTCAGCTGCTGAAATCCTTTATTTCTATCCTGAAACTCCCTGTATAAATATCTAAGACGCCGTAAATACAAGCGCATTGGAAGATTTTTAGTGATTTTGATCGGTATCAAGCGGGGGTTTTGTCGATACTGATTTTCTTTGACGACATTACATAGAAAATTAGGTCAAAAAGAATCTATCTCAATTGACTTGTGTGGGAAGCAAAGAATCGAAAAAAACTGGAAAAATGGGAGTCCAGCAAGGTGAGGTATCGAGTCTTTTCTATTTGTTTATGAATTCCACTCCTCTTACCCTATCTTTTCAACTGAGAATTAGTTGCAAGGCTAAGATTTCCATCATCTCCTTTTGTAGCCATTTAGCAGCAATTATTGCGACTCTACCCCTCCACCTTTTCCATATTGCTCCATATAAGACGAGGGCAACGTTCTCATAACATTATGTATTATACCACCGTACAAATTTTCCAATCATCTCCATTCGGGCGCCATCTCTTTGTCCAGCGTAATTCTCTTGAGTAATTGCATGGTACATATCTTTGCACATCTCTACACATACAGTCTAAGTATATGTGTGTAATGTACATTACACACATACTACAATATACGTACTATACGACGTAATAAAAGTGCGGCTAGCTTGACATTTGAGAATTAAAAACGTCCACGAAGCTTTTTTATAGCTCTAATAAATACTTTAGAATGTAAGTGTCGCGCATTTTCTTCTGTTTTTGATTCTCGCAACGTGTAATGCAATCTCGAACTTCGTCATACGCGTGAACACGCTAGAGTTATGACCCAGCCAAGGAAAAAAAAAATCTATTCAGTTTTCCATCGTAGTGTAATGTAGTATAATTTAGGCTACGAATTCGACTATAGGTACATCCTTACCAAATAATATCGAGAAAGGCGCTTATTAAAATATGTCGCGTATTTAAAAAAAAAAAAAAATCAATAAATAGTACGTAAACGGAATCTTTTAATCCGGTGAAACGCTTTGTGGCGCAGACTCTCTAGCTTTGGTTGGAAACCGGTTCGAAAATATTGAATTTATTTGCTGCTCGTGTGTAAATCTATAAATGATGTACGATCGTAAATACGTAGGTATACGTAAAAGTACCAGCGAGTATGCGAATAAATCGGATTCCTTGGATGTCCACGTCTGTCTATCACAGTCTCACATTTTTATGCTCTTTTAACCTAAGTATACCTGCTCATTCGGTCACCAATGTCGCCATACGTATCCTTTGACGTAACCGGATTGATTTACCGTAAGTTCTAAATACGCCAGTTCATCTGTACTCGTATGTTCGGTAGCCTTATTAGATGTTTTACTCAAAGTGATCGTTCGTAGTTATTTTCCATCGGTATAGCTTTCCTTACATTTTCAAAAACAATGGTAGTGTTCTGAACCAGTTATACTCTGTGAATCTATACGATTGAGAAATTAATGTTGTAAAAAAGATTTTTAACCCGCGAGGAAATATTGTACTTTATGCAAAATCGACAGTAGTAGGTAAAGCTCCTTTTGAAACCGGTTCAATGGTTCTCAAATACTTATGAATTGGTTTATATGAAGTTATGGTGTTGATGAAATGTGAAAACAAGCTTGTGAAACGTCAACAGGTAGGTTTTTCTACACCCTCAATTTTTAGAAACCGGTTCAATGATTCTCAAATAGCTATTAGTCGATTTTTAAGAGAGGCTGGTCTAGAAACCGGTTCAGTGGTTTTCAAATGGCTAGTCATTAGTCGATTTTTAATAAATCGTGGTTCAAGAAATGCTCATGACCGAGGTTGTAAAACATGAAATGCTAGAAACCGGTTCGGTGGTTCTAAAATTAGTACATAGCTTCTTGAGATATGATGGCACGAAAACGCCTATTACCGAAGTTGTAAAAAGAAAAATATCATTTTTTCGTTCACTTATTTTTTTAGAAACTAGTCTAGTAGTTCTCTAACAGTTATCGGTAAATTTAGAACTGGTGTTATGAAAATGTAAAATATTGCTTTTGCTCGTGAATTTTTTACAAACTGGTTCGATAGTTCTCAAACAGTTGTTAGTTGATTTCTAAACAACCATAATACGAAACAAAAGAGTTGTAAAATATAAAAATTAATTTTTTATGTCTAAATTTCCTTGAAACCGGTTCAGTACTTTCCAAACATAAAGGAGTGAATAGAATTTGCGAATATATAAAAGGTGGTTTTAAGAAATCTTTGAAATTGTATTTCAGAAGAAAAAAAGTTCAACAACTGGTTGCTCGTACATTTTCTACAAACTGGTTCGATAGTTTTCAAACAGTTATTCGTTGATTTTTAAACAACCATAATATGAAACAAAAGAGTTGTAAAATATGAAAATTCATTTTTTATGCCTAAATTTTCTTAAAACCGGTTTAGTACTTTCCAATCATTAGGGAGTGAATAGAAGTTGCGAGTATAATTGAATGAAAGATGGTTTTAAGAAAACCTTGAAATTATATTTTAGAAAAAAAAGTTGAACAACCGGTTCAGTGATTCTCAACCTGTACTAATAATTTACTTGATTTTTGGTAAATTTTTAGTTGCTGAACATTTTACTTTTGAAACTGGTTCAATGGCTTCCAAACAGTAAATACTAAATAATAAAATACCTATTCATTAGAACCGGTTCAGTAGTGCCCAAGCAATAAATATTGTGGTAAAAATTGAAATATACAGTTTTGTTCATACGTTGTTTCAACCGATTCAGTGGTCTCCAACAAGAGTAAACAGTATGCTAAATAACAAAATACATACTCATTAGTTGTGGAAGGTTGAAAAGCATTAGTTTTGTGTTTCGTTCCGCTTAAACTGGTTCGTTAGTATATAATCAATGATAACTTTGTACTTGCGGTGTTGAAACTGGTTCAATAATGGTTCTTAAATAGCTATTTGTTGATTTTTAAGAAATGATTGTACCAGAAAAAGCTCAAAACTGAATTCGTAAAATATGAAATATTATTTCATCGCCAACGTATTTTCCTAGAAACCGGTTCAGTGGTTCTCAAATAGGTTGATTTATAAAAAATGATGGTACAAAAAAGCTCATAACCAAAGTTGTAAAACGTGAAATATTATTTCATCTCTCGCTTATTTTTTAGAAACCGGTTCAGTGATATCGAACTAAAAGGGAGAATAAAATTCTAAATAATAAACTACCTATCTATTTGTTTTGAAAGATTGAAAATTAATAATTTTGTATACTTTAATGAGCTGCTGAAACCGGTTCAATGGTGCCCAATCAATAAATCAAATGGTAAAGAATGAAATGCTCGCAAGTTTGGGAGACTAAAAATTGATAATTGTACGCATATGATGTTGAAACTGGTTCGGTGGTCCTCAGTACATCATACGACAATAACTTCATAATTTTTGCACTTGTATCCTTTTAAAACCGGTTCAATGGTCTTCAACCAGTTGGTGTTTTCATTTCGTGAAACAGATTACAAAATTTTTTTAATGATTAGTCGTTTAACATTGAAAGTCGACAAATTTTTTATTTGTGAGGTACTGAAACCGGTTTAGTGATCAAAATGCTCTTCCTAATTTTGATGTTTTGACGTTTGGCTTTGATTTGATCAAAAATTAAGCACTCTAAAAGGCATTGCATGTTCAAAATAATTGTAAAAGCTGGGAATACGAAACGGTCAGTGAAACCGTCGTTCAAAGCTAATGAATATAACGGATATTTGTCGGTAATATTTTTCTCTCATTTTATCATCCATCTTAATACGACTTTTTTAGTACATACTACGTACGTCGTGATCCGTTATCGTAGACCGATTTTATAATGCACATGTGTGTTTTGTATAGCTGTGTACTTATTTACGAAGTACTTCTTCGATGAACTTGAACTAGCCCGCGAAGACATTGTCGGAATGTCATCTCTCTTATTGGTATCGTAAAGACAACTAACTCGAAAACCAGCTTAATAATAATAATGCTTTTAATGACAACAGCCGACAATAAGTACTCGGTATTTTTCCCTCATGTGTACGTCTTCCTTCATACCATACATTTATTCGATCGTAATACCGTTTTTTTTTCCTACTCGTTTGATTGATAGGAGTCCATGTGCTTGTGCCTATGTCAACGAACGAACCAGTTTTACTCGTCGTATGTACCGCATTCTGAATAATTTTTTTCCTTTTTTTTTTCCCCATTTTTTGCAGTAAAAATCAAACTAAAGCTAAACAAATGTCCATTGGAAGGAAGAAGTTCAACATGGATCCGAAAAAAGGTATCGAATATTTAGTCGAACACGGCCTACTGCAGCATACCCAAGAGGATGTGGCCGCTTTTCTTTATAAAGGAGAAGGACTGAATAAAACCGCCATCGGCGATTACCTCGGCGAACGAAACGAATTCAATGAGAAAGTTCTAAAGGCTTTTGTCGATTTGCACGACTTTACCGATTTGATTTTAGTACAAGCTTTAAGGTGAGTTCTACAATAGATGTACTTATACTGATTTAGGTACCTGAAGGTATATAGAAAGGTATTCGTAATACAGTCATGAGATTGTGAATTCTTTATACGACATCGATAGTTTCTACGACTGTACCTAGCCTACCTACTACCTATTTATAGACTGAGAAAACTTTCTTCGAAAAGTACCTGCCCAAAGTGCTTAGTTTGCCTGCGTGTGAAAATCTTGCAAAAGAAATTGAATCGTCCATTCGGTATTATTAAATATTGAGAAATATCGTTTATAATTTTATCGAAATTTCATATTCGAGTTATTTCGAAAAAAAAATATATATATATATAAAATTAGATTGCGAATGAATGGGTTTCAACACGCTCGAATAACATACATCGACACCAAATGTAACCTGTAACGTCGCCTAGTGTCGTCGATTATTCAAAATGAATATAAAAATATGCCACAGTCGAAGGAGGAGGAATGACGGTAAAAATTGTATAAAAACTCATAAGCGGCGATGACTTTTCATTTTTTTCATGGAAGAAGTGAAAAGAAACCTGATGAATGTAAATTTTATTCGACGAATTTGCTGTTTTATTGTAATTTTTTGACTGCTGATTCTTATCGATAGTGTAAGCGCTAAGAGATGAAGGTGATCACCAAAGCAAAAGCTGTACGTGAATAGGTCTAAGAAAAATACTATTGATCGTATTTTTTAAAAAAGATTAAATTCTTTTCAAATTTTCTCGTGTCTTTAACCTGTTAATAAAATGTTAGTCGATATCTGGAGAAAGAGAGAAACAGACGTAGAAAATCTATTTCATATCTAAAAAATTGTCCGCATCATTTTTGGGTAAATTTTTCTGGCGTCTGCTCCTTCCTAGCCGTCTATTTACAACTGGTTCATTCCATGTTGTAACGACCCAAATGTGACCTAGGGTCTTCCAATTTTGCTCCATTTTTTTTTTTTTTTTGTTTCTCTTGAACGTTTGAAAAAGGAATCGCCGCTATTACGGGCAACGGGGCTGCAATTTTCGAAAAATTATGATTTTTTGTGAAACGGGGCTGATATTTTGCGATTAGTTTGACTTAAGACGATTCAAGTTACGCGGTTTTGCAGAAATTAAAATCAGATTAGAAATAAATAAAAAAAAATTGAAAGTTCAAAATTGAATTTTTGAAATAGAAGCTCAACTTTTTATGAGGATCACGCAGATTTACAGATACCAAAAATTACGACGAAGAAACTTTTTTATGTTCGTTTCAAGCGATTAATTTTCAACGTACGATTTCAGCATTTCAAGGGGACAGAGGGGGGGTCCCCAATTTTTATGAAAATATTAAAAAATGATAAAAGTGAAATGACGTATTGATTTCTACAAATTCAAATACGCTGAGTTTGAATATAGGCTTATTTTCTCGAATTGACTGTTTTAGGCCCCCCTCCCCCATCCCCGTCTCGCATGGTCAAAACTTAGAAAAATGGGTAAATAGAATGTGACGTATCGATTCTTGCTAATTCGAGGGTGCCGACTTCAAATATTCGCTTATGTTTTGAATAAGTCTTTTCAATGCTCCCCTAATCACCATAAAAATGGTAAAATTGTTGTTTTTTTAATAACTCATCCCTCATTCGGTGCTTCATACTGACCCTAGAATTGCCAGAAAATTGAAAAATGTGGACCTCATTGTCGTGTTCAGAAGGTTTGATTTACACAACGACGATACATTTTGCTTCATCAGATAAACGGGCAGGGGGAAGGAGGAATACGAACTTTTTTTGTAAATTTCCCCTATATCGTATTAGCAAAAAAAAAAAATAAATGAGAAAATATGATGGCTTTTTTGAGAATTTTCAGCATGAAGGGACGTCTCAAATAAATTTTTGACAATATTTTCTGGTATAGAATTTCAAGGCGAATAAATCTGTTCAGATTAATTTTTTCGTAAAGTGCATAGTTTCACAGAAAAAAGTATCCAATGCTGAAAAAAATTGAGTGACGTTTCTGGTAGAAAATATATATTTTGGAACCCCTTCTCCCCCCTATCTCTCCCTCCTCCTCTCTCCTCTTGTCCTCTAACCGTATTAATTTGAAAATCCCCTCTCCCCACCGCAAACAGCCTAAAAAATAGAATTTTTCCTTACAAAACACGTTTTTTTTTGTTATTATTGAAGAGAGGGGTGGTGAAGGAGTGATATTGCGTTCAAAATTATTTTTCAGGTTCATTTAATTATATTCGATAGTTAATTTCTAAATTCGATTTTTGGGATGTTTTAATATTTTAGAGTGGCTGGGAGGGGGGGGGGAGGCTCTGACCGTAGTGATTCTAAATTCCTGTTCTGAAGGATTATCTGCATTTTCATTGCCTCTATTTATTAGGTTTAAATCATTGAGCGATTGAAAGCTTCCCGTCTTAACACATTTGTAAGCATTTAAAATGAAATTTACTTTTGAAAAAAATCGAGGAAGTTGTAAATTTTGCTAAATTTTTATCGTGTATTTCATTAGCTTTTTCCCCTTAAGATTTTTGATCACACTGAATTTCATCTAAAAGGGATCCCTACGATTACATCTTCAATCAAACACTAAATTAAGACTGCTAGCTCAACTGAAGCAATTTTGGTAGATTTCGAGCCAAGAAAGCCTAAAAAAAAAATTTCTAAAATAAATGTTCAACGTGCTGAAATGATTATTACAATGAAATAATGTTCGTGGTGGATTTTTAATCAGATCTTGCTACAATAACAATCTGTTTAGTAGGTGCATAATTTATTTTTGATTTTTTTTTTTTTTTGGCTATCAAGTTAGTAAATATTTAAAATGCTCTTTGTTGTTGTCGTTGTCGTCGTTGTTATCGTAGTATTCGATGTACGTGAGGCTATGAAATGAAAGGTAGAAATAGTGTACTATTTTCACGCGATGTCACAATGCACGATCAACGTCGAAGCGGTAATTTGATCGAATTTCTTTGGCAAGTAGCATTTGCGATGTGATTGGCCAATTTGTAAGTACAGGTGTATTAAACTAATAGCTAAAGTTTTTCAAATTTATCAACATCCATTTAAAATATAAAAATAAGCGGATTTAGCTTTAAGGTTTACCTCTGTTTCGATTCGACACATTTTGTTAGGTGTTATTTCATTGCAGTTGCAGAAGAGACCACCATGTTTTTTTTCGATTTTTTTTATGGGATACGAGAAAAATATAAACGTGTGCTAAAAACATAGTCGAATTACTTGTACCATTTTACGTATAAACTTGAATATCAATTTTTTAATACGTTCGAAGTGTTTTATAAAAAACGCTGTACATTTTTACGAACGAATGTATTTGTAGAATAATTTTTTTCGTCGAACAATTACTTAGTTAACATGACTCGTACCATTGTCAGAATTGGCAGGAAATTTAACCGATACGAATACGATACTGATTGCATCGTCTCGATTATTCACACTTTTTTAAACTTATAAAACTAATGCTCGTGGTCGTGGTGTGATAATTAATCAGTAGGTATTCGAAAGAGGAAACGTTGCTAGGAATTTTTTCTCAGTTCGTGAAATATTTTTCGTATGAATCACGCAGCTAGCTGAGTGGGTATACGATGCGTACGCATCGTCTAGTGTTTACTCATATTTTTTGTGTTGTTTTGTTTTATGTTATTTATTTATTTTTTTTGTCGATAAATTTCTCATTTTTGCGGTTGTTTTGTGCGTAGACAATTCCTGTGGAGTTTTCGATTACCAGGAGAAGCGCAAAAAATCGATCGAATGATGGAATGTTTTGCTCAAAGATACTGCCAATTGAATCCAAATATATTTACGAATACTGGTGAGTACGTTAATCGAGTACATGCTTGAGTGCATATGGTGGGGGGAGGGGGGGAGTATTTTTCAATTGTTTGACTTGTATATGTCTCAGGACTGGGAATCATTCTGTGAAAATCGTCACGTTTTTGTGAAACACATTTTTCAATGTTGCTTATCACCTTGATTTCCCTCAAAACATTTTAAAGATCTAAATCGTGAAAGAAATTGTTAAAAATTATTAAAAATTGGATAAAAAACCAACTAAAATGGATGAAAATTAGCCTAAAATATGAGTAAAACCTTTAGAAATCATTGTAAATCGTGTAAAACATTAAAAGAAATTGATATAAAGTGCTAAAATTAAATTAAATCATGACAAAAGTTAAAAATTGTCGAAAATTAGGTAAAAAATTGATCAGGTAAAAAGTGAAGAAAATTTATCAAAAAATTATGAAAAAATGTTGAAAAATTGATATAAATGATCTTAATAAGGAGAAATGTCGTTGAATGTCATCGAAAATTGAGTGAGAATTTGACAAAAACGGCTGAAAATTTATTTGCGTAAATTATACAAAAAAAAAAAAATCTTTGAAAATCATCGATAATTAGGTAACAAAATTTAACCCAAATGAGTAAGAAGTGAAGAAAATTGATCTCAAAAATTTAACCCAAATGAGAGAAAACTGAAGAAAATTGATCAAAAATTTTAAAAAAACGTAGAAAAAAAAGTGAAAATTGGCTTAAATTCTAAAAAAAAATTATTGAAAAGCATTGAAAAGTAGCTAAAAAATATAATTTAAAGTTGGTTAAAAGTGCAGAAAATTGATCAAGAATCACGAAAAAGTTGGATAAAATTGACCTAACGTATGAAAAAAATCGTTAAAAAAGATCAAAAATTGCGTAAAAATTTAGAAAAATAGAAGAAAATTGATCGAAAATTACGAAAAAACTGTTGAAAAATGGATAAAATTGACCTAAAATATGAAAAAAAAATCGTTGGAAATTATTTTCCACGCTTTTTTTCGTAATTTTTGTTGAATTTTCTGCATTTTTAGGCAATTTTTACAAATTTTTTGGAATTATGAATCAATTTTCTGTGTTAGTAACTCATTTTTGTCAATTTTTTCTCAATTTTCGATAATTTCAACGGTTTGTTTCTCAATTCAGATCCTTTTACATTTTTTACCCAATTTTCGATAATTTACACACATTTTTAAACATTTTGCTAAAATGTCATTATTATCTGCTTTATTCGGAAAAGTGCAGTTTCAAAATTTTAACCCTGCATAATGGGGCGGGGGGGGGGGGGCTAAAAAGGTGATTTGGGCGACATGGTCCC
>FIZR01017594.1:0-12755 GCA_900060175.1 Ferrisia virgata
AAATCGAATGAATTCGCAAATTGTTATCTAGGCAATGTTGTCAAATATAGGGCACCACAAGGTAGAAACTTACAAAAATCACATGGGCACCAGTTGGTTAGTATTTTATAATTTTTATATTAATTGAAGCGCACCCTGGATAAAAACACTGTGAACTATTTTGACTATAGATATATAAAAGGCGACCATGTGGTGCCCGGGCGAAAATTCGTATTTTGACGTTTCAGAGTGGGGGGATCAATTTCCGACCATTTAAACGCAAAAACGTTGTGGCGCCCGATTTGGGCACCACAACGTTATATACGGGCACCACAGTGACTAGTTATACTTAAAACGGGCACCACTATGACCAAAACTAAATCTATATATATATATATATATATATATATATATGTATATATATATATCGTATACGAATGGTAAACTATTTGACCTCATACTTATACCATAGGTACATAAGAAGAATCTCGTTTCATCTAAATTAAAACCCATCTTTTGAAAAGAATTTACTACCGCGTAGATCTACAATGATTATTAAGGGGACCCTTTATTTTTCAAACCCATCCGTATACACCGGTTCCCGCTGCTACAGATTGTACAGCGAGCCAACCAATTATTTACGAATCCTTAGCGTGCCTTTGCCCTTATATCTGAATAGGAAGAGAATGAAATGAAAAAAAATAAAAATAAATAAAATACTCGTACGTACACCTTCTTCAGCATCATCGTCGTCGTCGTCATCTAACCCTTACACACGAGTACTAAGACCTACACATGTACACATGTCCAATGAGTACCAAAAATATATTGCGAATTATGCTGCTAATTAAGCGACAGCAAGCACCTGCTCTCTCTTTATTCATTACATGAATGAAGATTTACTAGCCTCTCCCCTGCTTCTTTGCTTCTTCGCCAAACTCGACCCGGAGCGAAGTTCGCATTCTTTTAGAAAATTTTTGAAATGAGAAAGAAAAAAAAAGTATAGGGAAAAGACGACGTTATAAAAGAACGCGTGTACTTCTTGCAAACACGCACCTCTCTTCGCAGCAGACATGTTTGCAAAACATGCAACTTGAAGAACATGCGAAAAATCTACTTCGAAGATAACGCGTTCATAAACGTACTTCAAACACGAGCACTAATTTTTACAACACTTTTTCAATTAGATGTGCGTAATTTTTTTCGTATATCGTAAGTTCGATCATTTGCATTGCTGTGTTAGGTATTTACTTTACTCTTATTTTTATTTTGTTTTCGTCAACAGTTTCAGAGGTTTGAGTTGAAATAGATAGGTACTTACATCTGTATCACGATGTAGTTTTGAAAATTAGAATCGCGTTAATTTTTTTAAAACAACAAATCGAGAAAAATATGCTAAAGTATTAGCTAAGTGTAATCAGTTTGCGTATGCTTTCGATTAGTACAACGAAGCAAGAGTAAACGTGAAGATCGTCGCACGAGGAAGAAACCTACTATTAAATTTATCTTTTTTTCGAGAACTTTTGAAAATCCCAGAGAACGAGAGAGGAGGGTGAGGTGTAGTGAAAGTTTTGAAAAAAAAAAACATAGTAGCAAAATTCTTCTACACTCTCAGCCATGTTGGTAAAACAGGAAATGAAAGAGTAGATGAACTTGCAAAAACAGCTCTTACCCCCCCCCTCGCCAACATTAGCTATACACCTCTGTAATGATATCAAAACCATTTTTCACACAGCTATCCTATGCAGATTGGCAACGTTCTTGGTCCACCCAAACAACAAACAAACTATTTCAACACAAAGAACTTATAACACCCTGGAAACATTTGAATCAACTAAACAGAAAAAGCCTCTATCAAAAATCTATCCCCTCAACCTGTCAATACTGCAACTCCATCACTCTTACTGTTCAACATCTACTATTCGAATGGCCAGCTTTACATTACATTCGAACAGAACTCCAAATTCAACCAACCCCCCCCCCAAATTCCGACCGACCCGAATAAAATTAACAAATTTACTTCTCTCTAAAAAAAAAAACCAAGCCTCATAAATTCAATCTGATTCGCTGACCCTTACTCTTACGTAAAGAATGTATATAACCAAGTTGTTAAAGCAATTAACGAAAAAAAAAAAATCGTTTTTACATTTTGAATTTTTTTCAAAATAATAAAGTCAAAATGCGAAATTTATCACCTTCAATTGTATAAAAATTTAATATTTTCTTCATCGTCTATTCTTAACAATTTGCGATACACATCCTAAAAAATATAAAAAAGGCGAAGATTGTTTCTTTTTTTTTTTGGTTCCAAAGAAAAAAATAATAAATAAATGTTTTTGATTTTCACGTAAATTTTATATGTTAGAACCAAATTTGGCCACATTTTTACCACGTTCTTTTGACCTTATTCCGCAACTTTTTTTCACTACCCCTTCCCATTATCGAAAAAAAAAAAAAAAAACTTTAATTGAAACGCACTACTAAGTAGTAGGTACTAGAGTGGATCAAATTTTCTTTTTTTTTTTTTGAAAATGTGTAAATGACAAGATCACAAAAGTGGCGAAATGTGCACAAAAAGATGTGGTAGAAATTTCGGCCCCTAACTCAGTTTTTTAAACTTAAAAAACTCTTTTAAAGTTCGAAAATTTGCAAAAATTGTAAAACAACTAATACAAATTTTTTTTCTAAAAGGGAATTATTATACATATTTGAAGGCAAAATTACCATTAGCGATATGTTTTAACCATTACCCCCTCTACGTTTTTTTTACGATTTTTTGAAAAATCACGAAGGAAATTTTTTTGAGAAAAACTTTCCTGAAATGGATTTAGTAAATCAATTTGTAACGATTAGACGCGATATTTCAACTTTACCCCCCCCCCCCCCGATGAATTTTCGTGGCCACTCAAAAAGACCTTTTTTTTACCTAATCTAGAATAAATTTGGTAAAAATTGAGAAAATGATTTTTCGAAAAAAAATTCATCACAACGAACATATTTCATCTATTTTGGAAACTCAAAGGCAATTTTTCAATTTTTTCTCTGTTTTAAAATCACTTATGCTGCATTTTTGTATGCTGGAATACCGCTGAAAAGGACGAAAGAGAGGAAAATAAATCATATAAATGGACCAAGATACGTTTATTTGGTCCATTTTACCAAAAATTCATTGAAAAAAATTTTTCAATGACGTAAACAAATTCTTGAAAAAAAAAACATAAGACCATTTTTTAAGCCTTTTTACCTTCCCTCCACCTCCAACTTTAGAGCATATCCGTGTCAAAAAAAAGTTTCCCAAGCAGCCCAGAAATGTTGTTCGCGAGGAGTAAAATTGAAATATTGCGCTTAATCATTTAATATTGATGTGCTAAATCCATTTCAGAAGGGCGTTTCTCAAAAAAAATTCCCACATAGTTTTTTTAGAAAATCGCAAAAAAAAAAAACGCTATTAGTAACATTTTTCAAAAACCCCTGAAAAGAGGGGTAATGATGAAAACTTGTCGCTAATGATCATTTTGGGTTCAGATATAAAAAATATTATCAAAAAATTTTTTTATTGATTTAAAAAAAATTTTTGAACTCTAAATAAGTTTTTTAAGTTTAAAAAATTGAGTCAGGGAGCTGAAATTTTTACTATATTTTTTAGAGATCATTTCACACCTATTATGACTCCGCTGTTTGCAGATTTAAAAAAAAAACCACACAAATAAAATTTGGCTCACTTTTGTAGGTATAGGTACCCAGCGTGTGAAAATTTTACAAAATTGAACCAAGGTTTTTAAAAACGAACTAATACGTTTGCATTACTGTATAAAAATCATTGAAAAATTCGATTTTTTTTTTTAAAATCAAATTTCATCAAAATTGATATGAACTGTTTTTTAAGCATTTGTAAGCAGCTAAATATTTTCCAATTTTATTAAATATGATTTGAATAATAAAGTCAAAAAAATATTTTCAGTAAAATGGTAAATATTTTTAGAAAATTGCCTAATTATTTTTTCATTTGTCAGTAATTTCTTTAGATTGGCTTTTGTAAAGCTGTAAAAAAAAATTGATTTCTATAGGCAAGCACCGAAAACTGCACGAAATGTAAACTTAAACATCGAAAAAACAGCAAAATCTTCGAGTGCATTTTAATGCGTTATTTTCACATACATAATTTCTAAAAAGTAACCAAAAAAATTCTCAATAATTTTCGCTACTTTCATCATAATTTATTTTCGATGCGTTTTCAATGCATAATTTTCAAAATCATGAGATGACTTTTTTCAAAAATGTGCACAGAGGGTGCGTTAAAAAAATTGAATACGTTAAAGTATACATTACGGACATGCATAACTATAGCAAATAAATATTCTACTGTACGCTTCGATTCTAGTATTAAAAATTAATTCAGACCATATCAATATCTCAGGTAGGTATATAAGTAACCACAAAAATGTACAAAAAAAAGGGTTAAAAACTCACCTTAGTTACTCCAGAAATAGGCACGATGTTATTGGTGACTACGGCGTAGACTTCAACTTCATACCATTCGGATCCAGATTCTCTATCCAAGATAACAGCTGTGGATAAAATACCCAACTTGGGATCGATATCAAAAATACGATTTTCAATTCGTCCGTTGATTCCGGTAATATTGGTGATGTAGTATTCGATATCGTACGAAGGATAGGAATGGCGAGCGTTAACAGTTAGAATATTGGTACCGATGGGCTCGTTTTCGTAAACATTACCGCTGAATTCGTCGGTAAAGCTAAGCTCGTTTTTCAATCCGGGAGTAATAATGGTAACGTACTGATCGTTAGATCTTCTATCAGATTGTACCGCTTCGTCGGTGGCTTTGATCGATAATTGATATTTAATTCTGGTCTCTAGTATGTGTTTTTTCACAGCCAACATACCGGTATTACGTTGAATATAAAATAAATCTAAATTCGATCCGAACAAATCGTAGGTTACCATACCGTTAGTACCGGAATCCGGGTCTTTTGCCAGGGCGTTCATAACCAACGTATCCGGACTGGTACCTTTGAGTACGGCGGCATTCATCGATACAAAAGTAGGCGCGTTATCGTTAATATCTTCTACAATGACGGTGACCATTTTTTCGGCGAAAAGTCGTTCGGACTCGAGGGGAGCTTGATCGGTGGCGCGTACCGTAAGACGAAACGTATCGATGGTTTCACGATCGATGGGTAGCAACGTATGGATAACTCCGGTTTTGGGGTTAATTTGAAAATTAAACGTGGTGGAATTTACGGCCGGCTCTTGTTTCACGATCGAATAGATAATTTTACCATTTAGTCCGGAATCGGGGTCTTCGGCGGTGACCGTAACGATAGGGGTGTTTATTGGAATATTTTCTCTGATTTGTCGAACGATAGCGGTACTGGGAAAAGCTGGCGGGTTATCGTTGCAGTCTTCGACGGTGACGGTGAATAATAACGTGGTCGACAGACGAGGATTGCCACCGTCGTAGGCGGTAATGTTCAGCACGTAAGACGTCACGTCTTCGTAATCTAATTTCTTACGTAGATATAATACACCGCTCAGAGGATCGATTTGAAACGATTCTCGTCTATTGCCGGATCCGATAGAAAAGAAAATTTCGCTATTGACGCCGGAGTCGAGATCGGTAGCCGAAAATTCGTACAGTTTGCTGTTCAACGGAGCGTTCTCCAAGATCGATATGTGAGGTATTACGTTTTGGAAAATCGGAGGATTATCATTTTCGTCGGTGATTTCGACGGTAACGGTGGTATTGGTATTTAGACTCTTGGTACCGGCATCGTAAGCGGTTACAATTAATTCGTAATGCGAGGTTTTTTCGCGATCTAGATGTTTGGAAAGTGTAATTTGGCCGGTAGCTTTATCGATGACGAAACGTCGCTCTTCGTTGCCGGCTGCGATGAAATAATACACGTCGCGATTCAGTCCTTCGTCCGCGTCGCTGGTAAATACTCTGAGTATTTGGGTTGCCAAAGGGGAGCTTTCTGAAATTGACACTTTGTAAGGCAGCCTCAAAAATAGCGGAGCGTTATCGTTAACGTCGGTGATGAAAATATTAATTTTCACTTTATCGTGCAGCCTTGGAATACCGTTATCGCTGACAGTAGCCTCCAAAGTGATGAAATTTTGTCCGCTCGATTGGACCAGATATTCGCGATCGAACGTACGAGCAGTACGAATGAATCCGTTTTTCGGATCGACCACGAAATCAGTCTGTTTGCCCAGCAACGAAAAGGTGAGTTCGGCGTTTCTACCTACATCTTTATCTGCGGCGTTTATTTTACCAACGAACGTGTCAGCCGGCTCATTTTCTTTCACTTGGAAGTTGAAACTAGTGTTGACGAATTCGGGTTTATTATCATTCTCGTCGATAACGTGAACGATCAAGGGTACATTCGAGGTACGTTTCGGATTACCGGAGTCTTCAACTTCGATGGTCAAGCAGTAATAGTCTTTTTCTTCTCGGTCGAGTTTCTTTTTCACGTAAACGTAACCGTCGGGAAATATACCGAATTTTCCGTCTTTATTACCGTTGATCAGATTATACTGCAGAGCGCTATTCAGGCCGAAATCATCGTCGTACGCTACAACCGGTACGAATCGTTCGTTTACAGTGACCGATTCGGGTAGAGATACTTCGTAGGACATTTTTTCAAAAATCGGCGTATGATCGTTTACGTCCAGGACTGTAATGGATACGGTGTGCTTGGCCCATAACGCCGGCGCACCAGAATCGGTAGCTTTGATTTCGGCACTGAGCACCGTACCGGGGCTAACTTTCAGCGGTTTATTCAGGTAAATAACTCCCGAATCGGAAGCGATACGAAACTGGTCCGAATCGGAAGCCATACTATACGTAATACGACTATTGAGCCCGGAATCTTTATCCTTGGCTCGGACGAGAAAAATTTCCTGTCCGATGGCCGTATTTTCGGCCACGTTAACTTGATCTCGTTCGTTACTGAACTGCGGCCGGTTATCGTTCAAATCCAGTACGGTGATATTGATTCTGGTTTTTGTAACAGTCGATGCGATTTTGGCAACCACTGTCAAACTATAGGCGGACTGCTGCTCTCGATCTATTTTACCATTGGTCCTGATGACGCCGCTACGTTCTCCTATTTCGAACATGTGCTTCGGATCTCCGGAAACGATAAAATATTGTACGCCTTCGTAATTCGAATTTTTCGATTTAATTTTCACCTTACCCAACTCTCGTTCGACGTACTCTTCTCGTAATCCGTCGTCTTCTCGAGTTTGAAAAATATAGTTATCGTTTTCGAAAGCGAGCTCGTCGTCGTTGATATTTCGCCATATTTCCACCGCAGCGTTATCGGCGCATTTTTTACCCTCTTTATCGACGGCGCCGATGGCGAATCTGAATGAATTTTCGCGTTTACCATTCAGCGGAGATTTCAAATACACGGTGCCGGTGATTTCGTTGATGTAGAACGGCACGTCGTCGGTGTTTTCAATTTTGAACGAAATCTTATCGTTGAGATCGGCGTCGGTGGCGTATACGTTCAATATGGCCGTGCCCGGCGCGGTTGTATCGTTTAGCCGAGCGAAATACCACATCGGATAGAAAACCGGTGCGTTGTCGTTTACGTCCGATAATGTTAGAAAAACCGTAGCAGTCGACGATTGCGGAGGAGAACCTTGATCTTTGGCTACTACTTTGATCTGATACGCGGGTATGGTTTCTCTGTCTAGTTTCCTGATCACCGACAATTGGCCGGTCACCGGATGGATGGTGAATGTTGACGGATATTTAGCTAACGTGTCCGGATGCAAGGTATAAATAACGCTACCGTTGGTTCCTTGGTCGTGATCCACTGCCGACATCGTGGTCAACACCGAATTCTCGTCGATATCTTCGGAAATTGAAATATTCGTCGCGTCTTGAGCGAAACTCGGCTTTTCGTCGTTTTCATCCAAAATGCTAACTTTCAACTGCGTATAAGCCCATTTAGGATTCGGACCTCCGTCGCGTGCCGAAATTTTCAACTCAACGGTACCGGATTTTTCACGATCCAGCTCAGCTCTGGTGGTAATAAGTCCGGTCTCCGAATCCATATTGAACCAACGGAATTCGTTACCGGAAACGATGCTGTAGTAAATTAACGCGTTTACTCCGCTATCTTCGTCGGTCGCCGTAATACTAGCGACGTACGTGCCGACCGGAGCCAGCTCGTTCAAAACGGCCGAATATTCGCTTTTCTCGAATACCGGCTCGTGGTCGTTCACATCGTTCACGTAGATGATCAAAAACGACGTAACCGTTCGGGCCGGCGTGCCTTTATCGGAAGCCACGACAGTCAGGTTGTATTTGTTGATATGCTCCCGATCCAGAACACCGTTCACCCGGATCAGATCGAAACTTTGACCGGATTCCATTCGGAAATGATGTAATTCGTTACCAGCTTTAATGGCTACCGTTGTTTCGCCGTTCAATCCGTCGTCAGGATCCACCACCGAAACAGCGGCCACCACCGAACCATTGGCAGCGTTTTCGTCGACCGTAGCGTAAGGAGCCGTCGATGGAAAATAGCTGAATTTTATCACCGGGTCGTGATCGTTGGCGTCTAGTAAATTCACCGTCACGTAGGCTCGACCGTCTTGCTGAGGTGATCCGTGATCTCGAGCGTATACCGTAAAAACGCAACTTTTCGGACAGCTTTTGTCGCGTTTCGTCTGCTGCATTTGCGGGCAATTTTGATGCGGACAATCGAGCACTTCGGCGGTGTAAATGTCGCCGGTATCCGCATCCACCGAAAATCGACGCTCCGATTCGGCCAAATAGTAACTGATTTTAGCATTATCGCCTTCGTCGTCGTCGGTGGCCAACACTCTCAGAACTTTCGTGCCGACCGGCGAGCTTTCGTTTAACGATGCGCTGTAATCGCTGGTCGCAAATATCGGCGGATTATCGTTCACATCTAGAATCGTAACGTTTACTTGCAGATAACCGTAATGCGTCGGTACGCCGCCATCTCGAGCCGATATATTCAGCTGATAAAATGCAACGATTTCGCGATCAAGTTTATCGGTAGTTTTCAGATACAAATACGAAGTGTCTCCGGTCGGATTGTGAGTAACCTCGAGTCTGAATTTATCATTCGTGTTGCCAGAAACGATTTGATAGTCGTCGGTTACTTTATTGTTGCCTATATCTCGATCGGTGGCCGTGTCCAGTAAAAGTTTCGTACCGGAAGCCGCATTTTCTGAAAATAGCACCGAAATCGACGGTTCAGGAAACTCCGGAGCATTATCGTTCACATCGATAACCAGCACTCGTACTTCAATCGGATACGTTGGCTGACTAGACAATACTACTAAATCGAATCTATCGTTTTTCAGGCTTTCGCGATCTAGAATAACAGTAGTACGAATTTCGCCGGTCGTCTCGTTCAATACGAATTCCTTGGGCGATTCGTTAAATCTATACGTAAAGCCGGCTTTAGTCGGTATGGAACCGACGACAGTGCCACGAGGTTGCCCTTCCAATATATCTAACTGTATCCGCGTATCGACAGCTCTGCTTTGCATTTGGGTGGAAAATGCCGCGTCCGAATTTGGCGATCTCTTTTTAGCACCAGGACCCGGGCCTTGGGCGGCGATTAAAATCAGGCACTGGGCCGTTAAACACATTAACGCGCACCTGTTCACGAACACCATCGCGAATTTGATGATCTTAATACATCATGAGCGAAATAAATAAATAAAATAAAATAAAAAAAAAAAAAAATGCATCAAAGATTTAACTTCATCGATCGACACTTCACTAACATTCGTTGCTCATTCATAACCGAACAACCGAACGAGAAAAGAACACGTAAAGCGAACAAATGGCACAATTATAACGAAATAAACTCATCTCTCTTCGATTAGTGTATAGAAAATTAATTCGTATCAACGTTTCGAGCACTTTGGGGACATCATTTTTTGGCGGTGTTTACACGGTAATAAAAAAAATCACGTTTACCGAAGTCGCGATGTATAAATTTCACATACACACTGGAAAAAAAAAAGAAAAAAAAAGAAACGTTCGCGACGCATCGAACAACACACGTGCACTAATATGTTTAGCTAGAACATAGAGACTGGTTCCGTACTCTTTTCTACCACTCGGCAAGCTAGCATAGAAGAAGAATACCTACCCAAGACCAGTTTTAACACAAAACGTTAACTAAACATTCTTCGAGAGTTCCCTTTCGCCCTTTCACCCATCGTACAATCACTTCACTTATGCGCGACCACTCCATCGGTTGATGCTCGGCCGGCGGCAGATTTTACAGCCCGCAAATAGATGGGCCTAAGTTGAACAACTATTCAAGATGGCGGACAGCGCATATTCTATCCTTTTTTTTCTCCAAAGTACTATCTTCGTTCAAAGTCTGCCTCTCCTGACCCCTTCCCCCCCGCCCCTGGATCACTGCCGCCGTTCATCGTTCTCCAGATGCACTTCGCCAACATACACGCACACAAACGCGTACATTGAATACTCGAATTTACGTACGAGACATCGTTCCCCCTTGCTTCGTATGTACCGAGCCCCCGCTACGAAGCCCGGTCCCGGGTTACCTTATTTTTTTTCTACCTTTTTTTTTCACCTCTCCGCAACATATGATAGTTTACATCTTCTTCGCTCTGGATATCTTTCACTCTTTCACGCAGCAGACTATTATTGTACGCTGTCTTTCTTTCTTCTTCGTCTTCTTTATGTTTTACCGTATCTTCTGCTCGTTGCTTTCGATAACCATCCGTCACCGCAATAAAAGAATGTTGTGTCAATTTCAATCCTTCGCTGACCTGTAGGTCTGCAGGTAAAGGTCAACGTTGAACCATAATACGCTACGACGCGAACGCCTATCCTCCCTCGTTACTTAATTACTTCGGACGCACCAACCGTTTAATTAGCAGTTTATATCGTACGGTGACAAAGCGCTGCGCCGGATCGTTTATTGACATTTCGTCGCAATTTAACGCACCAAACGTGCCGGTCGCGGTAAATCAATTTTCCTCTCTATTTTACTACCAGATTATTTGATAACCTTAACCGTGCCAAAATATGTACAGGTACTTCCCGAACCTAAATGATGTAAACGAAAGACACGCGCGAAACTCATTGATAATAAAGTACGCTTCAGACACCGTGACGAGCCAGTGTTTTTTTTTTTTAACGCAAAAATTGAGTCGTAGCGTCGTGTCATCGTTTTACGCCAGTTTATCATCGATGTTGTTGCATCAAAACTTACATCGCTATGAATGAATCGACCTTCATGATAAAAGAGTGATAAGCACTTCCGTCTGGTATATTTTCGAACTTTTTTCCTTCTGACTGCTTACCGCAGGGTTGGTGAGTGTTAAATTTCTTACAACTTCAAGTTGAAAATTTTATCTTCCAGCAAATCCAACAATGTACTAGTAAAATTTATAAATCTGAAAAACGCAACAAATGTGTTATGGCTCATGTACATATAATTAAGCTAATTACTCGATATACCAACGTTATATTATATTTTATAATTCTTCTTATTGCATATTCTGGTCTCTATCTTTTCCTTAATCTGATTCTAATTGGTTTCCAATATCATGAACAGAAAAATGCAAAGAACAGTCCATGCATAGTTATACATGCTAATTACTCAATATACATATTATACTCTAAATTTTTTCAGCCAAACTATCTTCTTAATCCTTCTTATTGCGTATTCTGGTCTGTATTGTCTTCTTAATCTAATTTTAATTGGTTTCCAATACTACAAATAAACAGATATTACATTCACTAAAACAAATTAGTTGGAAGATCTACGTTGATTGTTTTGTTTCTATACTTCTATCATAAATGGATACAAAGATTTAAAAGAAATTAAGAGTTCCGTTTCATGAGAATAAAGGATCAAACATTATTCATGATTAAAATGCAGATGCCAGATGAATAACATTTATATCATCATTGAATTTAGGCCATTAAAAGTTCTCTGTTGGCTGTTTTGGTTTTTAATATAATTTGATCCCCAAATTTGGAACGTTTCATCTCCAAAAGACAAAAACTATAATAGCTTGCAAGGAACATCAATCGAACAAAATGCAAATAGTCTTATTTCCAAGCTATTTCTATCTATCTATTTACTTTTTTCATATAATCAGGTTTTGTTTTATTTCTCGATAAATCTGAACCACCTCACATTTTTTCTGCCAGTTTCCTCTATTTATAAAATGATTATTGCACAAATTTCGAGAATGCTATATCATTTGAAAGATAATTTTATATTCTAAATATTACTTCTAAAAAAAAATTCATAGAATCCGAATGCTTATATTTTTGTATAGAAAATAAACACTCGCCTTCACACTCAAACTTAGTCTGTTCAAATTAAATTGAGCCCTGAATATCAGACCAACAATGCAAACAATTTGCTATGAACTAATCAGATTGCTAGAAATCTGCTCGATATTGAATTTCTAGCAATCTGATTAGTTTATAGCAAGCTGTTTACATTCAGTATTGCCAACTTTTTTTTTACAAGATGCTAGTTAAAGCTAAAAAGATCTCAGAAAAAGATGCTAAAATTGGATGCTAAAAGAAATATCTAAATTTTTGTATCTCTATACAGTTTAAAATAAAAAAATTCTGAAAATTGCGCCAAATGCAGAAGATGCTAAAGGGATGCTAAATCAAAAATCAAGTCAACTGTTGCATTTTGAGACAGAATTGTTAATTTTTAAAAAAATATAAATCATGAAACATAGTCAAT
>FIZR01017596.1:0-133334 GCA_900060175.1 Ferrisia virgata
TCATATAGTAGACACCAAGATATGCAATTTTCTTTATAACAATAGAAAAAAAAAAGAAATCTGAAAGGCGGAGGACGTTCCTATTAAAATTAAGAGCTCATACGAGGAGAGAATTTTTTTGAGGTGTCTACCAACCAGTTTTTCAGGGTACCAAATGAAAAAAAAAATAATCGTTTTTTTTGACCCACCCTAATTATATAACCATTGTCTTTTGCAACATTTACTAATTATTTACAGTTAGTTCGAAAATTTCGCGATCGAATGGATCATTTTAAGGGTACTGCCATCGTAAACTGTACCAATACTCATCAACCATGTACCTCTCTGTACATAGCCAGATAGCTAGGCGAATACGCAATACATATGTAAGACTTATTTACACTATGTATAATATGATTTTAATACGCGTACGCGCATCGAATACGCGCGCGCCATCAAACCGGTAATAATTTTTTCGTTTGGAAAGTGCCTTGAAACAACGCAACTAAAATCTAAATAATCCACGTCTGCGTGGTAAAGGTTGGCGCCACTGGCGACCGCAAAGAGCAGGTATGTCGGCGCGTTCAGATGTTCTTTATGCGCAACAGGTGTCAACAAACACTCATAATATACCGTTCATTTACAATTTCTTCTCCAGTTGTAATTTGCGCGAATACTATAATCAAGAATAATTTTTACAATACGCTCGGGGACGTTTTGTTTTACAAATACTTAATTTTTTTTTTTAATCGACGTTTTTTCCCTACTCATCTCCCCCTCCCCCTTTTCCACTGCGACGGCGCAGTCTCTTCGAAATTCACTGCAGATAGAATTGGAACGAGAATAGGAAGGGTATAGGGGTGTAAAATTGAAATACACGAATTGCGTTAATTTATTAGGTATACGTCGAGTTGCAGGTAGTATTTGGCTTTTTAACGAGATACAAATATCCGTGAAAGCGAAAAATTGACGCTCTGAAAGAATTTTTTTTCAGTTTTTCATGCTTTTTGAGCAGTAATATGACATTTTGAAAGATATTTTATTAATTTTAAAGCTCTTAAAAGCGAAACGTTAACGTGTTTTGAACATTTTTTTCACATTTTCAACATTTCTGGAGCTTTAAAATGACAAATCGATTAATTTTTTCGTCAAGTTGCTTCGAAAGTGCGAAAAATTAACCATTTCTGGACAGTTTATTTCTATTATTTTTTTAAAGAATAGAAAAAATTACTAAGTATGATTCCAACTCAAAACTACGTATTGTTACAACTTGCCAAGCTCACAAAATTGAAAGAGTGAAAATACGTGAATTTTTCTGATAAGTTTAGGATCATATGAAGCTATAATTGTGAAACTAAAAAATGGGAACCTTCGAGAGAAAATTTTCAATTCGGAGAAATTCGTATAGAGACAAGTCTACTGAAAAGTTTTTATTAAAATAACAAAAAAAAATCCAATCATTTGAACTGATTTCCTCATTCATAGTACTATGAAAAAGTGAGATTTTCGTATGCGATTTCGAGACAATATTGTTTTCTTGTTCGAATATCTACTAACCTCGTCACACACTTACTTACACATTGACTACAGAGCTCATTTCAAATTGTGCAAGCAACTATTTGGAAACGTAACTATAATTTTTCATAGTTTCGTGATAACTTCATTATAGGCTATGTTTATTTTAGAAGACACGTCATTGTAAAAGCAGTACCATGGGAGCCATTTTAACTCTGGAAATCACGCAACGTAAAACCGTAACCACCGAATTATGTAGTTTCATTGGCGAGAAGTCGAGCGGAACGAAATTCTGCGGTTGGCTGCTCATTACACGGCGTATAATTTTTTACACAGTATCTCCATTTTATTTTACAAATATCGCTACGGTATTGAATTACACGAAAAGGAGTTTCAGTAGGTGTGATTTGTTACGCACTAATACGCATGTCCCTCTATTTCGTCACAGCTGCGCTCCGTTTTCAAATTGATCCGTGGTAAAGAGGCTGAACGTGTGGTCGTGTTGAGAACTTGGTCAAATCTCAAGCATAATATACGAATAGAGAGGTAATTGTTAAATTAAAATATCTGGAAGGAAAGTAGTAATACCATAAAAATGGCAAGTCAGACTCTGCTGATTTTAGCCCGATTTCCCATATCATATTGTCAACGAAAACTACACTATTTCGAACTATCAACCTACAGCAGATGGGGGGGGGGGTTTAGAGCATCAGCGAATTGGGTTTTGGGTTCCTACGAACCATTGAGACTATTTTCGCGAAGCTAGATATTTATTCCTTTTTATTTATTTATTTCCCAGCCCCGCCCCCAACTATAAATTATTTGTTTTTTTTAATTAAACTTTTTTCGGCCGACCCTTTGACGTAGACACAAAAGAAACTCCTATAAACGTGTGAAGCCCAAGTTTTCTAAACTATTTTGAAATTTTGTGATTAAAGTGTCGACCAAAAAAGGTTTAATATTGAAATATTTGAAAAAAGTAGAAACTACAGAAACTTATACAAATTATTTGCCCAGCTCAATATCGACCAAAATCGGTCAAATTTGGGCAGTAGGCTTGGATGGGCGGCATATTTAATATTTTTGAATATGGATGACCTCTGGTTAAAATTCAGTTATCGCCAAATTTTGCGAAGGGGGTGCTAAGGGACAAAAATCGCAAAAATTGTTCTTTTCTGTTTCAATTTATATAAAATCAGATGTTGTATAACACATCCAAAAATTAGCTTACTGGGTCAATTAGAAAGGGTGATATGGGAGTTTTTTCCCTTCTTAACCTAGAAAATAGACTTTTTTTCTTTTATCTTCCCGTGGAAGTTTAAATTTGGTATGTAGAGTTAGTAGGGGAAAATAGATGTGTCTTTTAGGGATTTCACTTTTCACCCCTCTTGTAACCCCTTACAGTCTCGAAAAAGTGGTTTTTTACTCCATTTTTTTCTTATTGTTTGAGTTTGTCCCACACGTATCTCCCTTCCAAATTGAGCTAGGAGGTTCTAATTTGGTATGTAGACTTGGGGAGATTAAAATTTTCAGTCCGCTCGCACCACCGCACAGCCCCGAAAAAGTGGTTTTTAATCAATTTACGCATATCTCCCGAGATTTCTACAAAATAATATTTTTAAGTACCTTCATTTTTTTTTTTTTCATAAATCGAAAAATGCACTTTTTATGTGTTTACGTCTCAACTAACTTTTTGGAATAGTTGAAACTTCGTATTACTTGATATATGCCTGGCTACCGAAGCACTTATCATTGGAATAGAAGTGTTTCTAACGAGGAAACCTACTCAACTGTTTGGTTCCGATTTAAACAAAGCTTAGCTGGTTTGAAAGAAAATGTCCGTAAAACCCCCGGAACCTAATATCAGGTTACTACCTAATGTTAATCAAGCGAATCAATCTTACCTTATTTTTATAACATCCTAATAAATCGAAAATAAAACGTAACCTTCTTTCCAAAATGAAGATAGAAGACTTAGCCCCCCCCCCTCATTTTGATATATCTCCGCTTTAAAAATGAAGTTTTTTACAGTTGAAAAAAATTAAAAACAAAATAAAATCTCCAAAAAATGTAGATCAATGGCAGACTGGCGGCCTAGCTAGGGTACAGATATGCATTCATGAACTGGGTCCATTTATGCTGAACCCCTAAAGTCACTCAGTAACATAGACGGATTTAAGGGTTAAGGGGCTAAGCCCCTCTAGGTGTTGAATTAGCCCCTCCCATGAAAGTTTTTCCGTGTATGACAAATGTCTAACAACAAGTAAACGTTTTTGGGAAATATGTAACGGCAAGACAGGAAAAAAAAATTTGTAAGAACGACAATTCAAATAAAATAGCACGGCAAAGTTTGAACGACAGATTAATATAAATGAGCAGTATTTGAAAGGATTTTTGCACGACAATTGAATTCATTCACTGACCGACGAAGTAATCTTAACATGCCGAAAATATGGACCACTGTACTGTATACCATTGGGCCATCGAAAATAAAAAGATACTTCAGAAGCCAGGTGAAAAAGCAGTGTATTATGTCTCATTTATATTCAGTAACGAGTCCATTAGTCCGGAAATGCTCGCAAATTTTAAAAATTCCATCGGTAATTGGTCATCTTTTAATGAATTGAAGCACACATTACTTGATTTAATGATACCCAAGATTTTTTGAAACCAATTGAATTTTAAAAAAATTTTCAGAAAATCATGAAAAATGATTAAAAAATATAGAAATTTTAGTAACATTTTGAAACGGTCATGTTAAAAACCTGGATCTTTCTTTCTCGTAAAACTTACAAAACTGAAGCTGAAACTTCAAGAAATGCACTGTTTCTCTATTGAAAATTCGACTTTTTTCAAAATTTCGCCCTCGCTTTACTCGGGCAATCAAACATTTTCATTTCACGCCAAAAATTAAGCTTCCAACCATGGCTCCCTTCCACAAAAACATTTTTTAATAGCTCAAATGTAAATATTCATTCCATTTTTTTTCGTGTGCCATCCTAGAGGCTTAGCCCCCCCCCCCCCTCCAAACTAAATCACCAATCTCCACCTATGCTACCTGAACCTTTTCTCTTCGATCGAAATAATTTTAACCCACAAATATATCAGAAAGGGCTCAGTCGTATATTCGACTGATCTCACCAGAGAAGTACCCCAAGTGTTACAAGCCTATTGAAAAAATTTTTTCACAGGTGTGTAGTGCATTCAAAATTATCCCCAAAACCAAAAATTCAGCCCCTAAGCTCCATCTGTGGGAGGGGGAGGGGGGATAATGGGGGGTTATGTTGAAAAACCCAACAAATAGGACTGCGAAATTAATGAAAAATGAAATAACTCGAGTTCGTACCGCGCTTTGGGGCTAATTTTTTCCACCACGTACTATACTCGACATGGGCCACGTAATGGTGGGGACTCACTCGGATCCGCATGTGCTACCTCGAGGGTGTATTTTTAGCCATCCAAAATGTATTGAGAAAAACAGAAAAACCACCACATACTATACTCGACATGAGCCACCTAGAGCTAGGGTAGTCGCCCTGATCCGCTTGTAACACCTCGGGGATGTATTTTTAGTCATCTGAAATATGCTGAAATACCTATGGAAAAAGTGAAGTAACTCGATGCATTATATACCTGAATAAATACGCGATAGAAAAAATAATTTTTTACTTGACCGAATGCCCGTATGGAGCCCCACAATGCAACAATTAGTCAACTAGGAAATACGCTGCAGCCATTTTCCCAACTGCAAAAATTTCAGCATGAAAGTCGTACACATAAAATTAGAACCGAGTTGTGACTTATTAGATGTCACTGGGACAAAAATTCACCCCCAAGGTGTTACACGCGGATTCGGGCCACTAAGCCACATCTACGTGGCTCATGTCGAGTATAGTATGTGGTGAAATAATTAGAGTCATTTTACTTTTCATTAATTTCGCAGTTCTATATGTTGATTTTTGAATATTCCACCCCCATAACCCCCCCACCAGATGATGTTTAGGGGCTGAAATTTTGGCTGCGGAAGTAATTTTGAATGCACTACACGTCTGCAAAAAAATTTTCATTAGGCTTGTAACACTTGGGGTACTTCCCTTGTCAACTTCAACATTATTTTTTATTTTCATTTTCCCATTGAATGAATTTACTGTTCGAGAGGATTATCATTTCTTGAACCCACCATTGACAACCGATTCAGCAGTTGGTGATACTGCGTAATGGGTTCTATACCACACGTATAAATACATTATAATTATTACTTTTTTTCCATGAAAAGTTTAGAAATCCGCTGAAATTTTTCAAACGTCCCAACTCTTAAAGCCCTGCCTTCCCTTCAATCGATGATTTGAATTCTCGTCAAGAAAGGACTACGCTGATAATTTAGCAAAACGCAAAATCCAATTCGATAAAATTTTTACACATCTTAAGACATCGAGCCTGTATCATGTTTCCCTTTCCTCGCTAATAAATGAATAAAAAATAAATAAATAAAAAAAACGCCGAATAGAAACAGAAAGCGTAAAGATGCGAAATCATATAAGAACTTGTCGATATATCCATGTATGGCAAATTTATTCGCATTTTACAACGTTAATTTGATAGATGTAGTAAAAAATTACGCACAGCAAATACCCGACGACAGTGTAAACATTACGCGGTGCGGTTGCCGGAGTATTTAGCACGTAGGAGAACTTCATCATCGGGACAAGTGTATCTAGTCGACGTATTAGATACGTAGACGTACCACCTAGTACCTAGTATATCGTTTACAGCACGAACAAGCGATAAAACATAGCTCGAGAAGCTGAAAAATCTCGCGCTCGAGATGTCCACCACAAAGCTATACGTACGAGTATATTGGTACTGGTACTGTTACTGTATATCGAAGCACCAGAGTAGGCATAGGAGGTACACGTACTACGTGTGGAGGGCCGCTACACCGATCAGTAGTACATACATGTATCTTCTCGGTATCATTAAGAAAAAAAGTTATAATTACGCTTTTTTAAACCAGTTTATATTATTTTAGTTCAAATGATCTCGTGGAAGCAGTACGTTTAATATTTTGTTTTGAAATGCGGTTTTAATAATCTTATTATATCGGACACCTATTAAGTAGTAGGTAAACGTGGCAGCGCCGTTTTTTTCGAGGTGTAATAAAGCCGGTGTGTGGTCTATACGTAGTATAAATTAAGGATTAAATTTAAACGGAAATTTATTTCGGACAATTAAATACCATTCTTATAAGAGTTTTTGTGTACAGTGATGAGGGATTTGTGATTGCCAGCTTGAGGGGTGAGCGAAGTAAATACTCTATACGAATATTATTGGTACAGTATACCTGTGTATAAATGAGATTGACTTTATAAACACACGAGCATATACAGAGGTAAAGAGAGAGAGAGAGATGCGTATTAAAAATCAATCCGTTGCCTATTTAAATATATAATCCGAACGCTAATGACCGCGTATTGACATTGATGTAATGAAATCATCAAACAACTTTTAGTTAAACTTGTTACTTTAGCAGCCATTGCTATATCGATTTACATAAATAGCTGGCAATCGGCGAGTGTGTTTATGTTGTTCCAAATAACACGGTAGCCGAACAGTCGAGCATTTCGAAATGCTAAATAAAAGAAATGAATTGCGCTACGTGTTTTGTGTAGTAAAACAGATATTCCAAATTACTTTTCCGCGTTGCGCGGCGCTGGATGCTGCGGTGGTTCTCTTCTGGTAACATCTAACCAGTTTGTTCGATGTAATTAACCTTTTCGTTGGAATTGGAAAAATGAAAATTTCTTCAGGATCGCCCAAGAGCTCTCTGTTAGAATGTGTGCTGAATTAATTACGCTCGCTTGCCAGAAAATAATTGTTCCTCTGACATGGGAGAAGAAGAGAACGAATTGGAAGCTTCCTCTAAAGCGTGTTTTTGGTGAAGTAAAATGATAAAAGATACTGGGAAAGGATTTTAGTTTTCAGTGTATCATTTCATTTGATCCATATAATTTTCAAAATTGCCAAGTTTAAACTTAAAAAAAAAAAAAAGAAAAATTGTCAAAGTTGTGTTTCATCATATTATACTTTATGACGTAAACGATTATTCGAATTAGATATACAGGGTGTCCCGTCTTCATGTGATTCCCCCCCCCCCTAACATGGAACAACACGTATGGAGTTCATGTACGTATGTTTACCTAACCTTCGGATTAAAAGGGCTAAGATACACTCGCATAAAATTTTTAATCTGATCTTCTATGTCATATTATCAATAAAAACCAGGACGGTTCATCAATTTACGACGGATGGAGAACGAAGTATCAAAGAAATTCTTTTAACGGTCCTAGAAGACCATTACGACCATTTTTATCCATGTCTGATATTTATTTCGTAAATTTTTTTGCACCGCAGTTCCGCCATTTTGGAAAGTGATTTTAAGACAATAAATTGTGAAATTTTGCCATGAAAAAGAGCAATATTTCAACTTTTATTAAATAATAAGATTGGCAACACTGCTGTACAAAACTATCCAACTATTTCGACCTAAATCAAAAAAATTTATGCAATAAATATCTAAGGTGATAGGCCCTTTAATTGCATTTTTTTTGGAAAACAAAAATTTTTATTTTTGCGATCTGTAACTTTTCAACCCTCAAGGTAGTGGGCAAAAGTTGTCTCGAATCGAACCTAACATGGGCTAGGCAAACGCAGATTCTCAAATCGTATTTTTTTTAGCCCTTTGACCAGGGCCCTACACCATTTTCAGGGGGTACAAAGGACGAAAAACTACGTTTTTTTTTGAAAATGGCCCTACTTTGAAGACCCATAGCTCTAACCCCCCCCCCCCCCCCGCCCCCAGCAAAAGGCATAAAATTTTGTACAGTAGGTTTTCATCTCAAAGTCAACCAACTCTGTGAGTTTGGTCAAAATTCGAGGTATGTTTTTTTTTCACTTTAACCTAATGTAGGTAAGGGCGTTTCAATTTTTAGGTTTTTTCGAAAATTTTAAGGGGGAATGAAAAAAAAGTTGCGAAATAACGTCAAATGAACGTGGCAAAAATTTGGGGTCACTAACTTAACCCTTACCCCAGTCTTTCCATTATGATTTTAAATTTAAAAATTTACATGAAGCGGAAAAAAATTGAAAAAAAGTACTAAAAAGTATGAGGGCTGATGACTGATCATTAATTTTCGCCCTCTCCCCTAGGAACCATACCCCTTTTCTTCACATACCCCCTACGTCACTTCCAATTCTTCCTATTTAAATTTTTTTTCAAACCTAAATTGTATCCCAAAGAGTGCTAAACAATGTTTGTTAACATTTAAAGTATGGTAGGGAAAAAGAAGGGGCAATTTTGAATATTTAACAAATAGCGGGGTACTCTATTGAAATTTTTATCATTATTAAAATTTTGCAAAACTATTCAAGTCATTACTTTGTCCAGAGAGAAAGAAAACCCCAATAAGATGAACACTACTGAATTCCAATAAAATTCCGGAAAGGGGAAGTGGGAGGGGGGATGTGTTTGGGCTCACAGGTTATGACATCGTGCGTAAATCAAATCATTTGGTTACTTTGAATATCTTTCAAACAGTAGGTTTCACTTAGATTACTTATATAAACAAAATTCTGAAAATGAGGAGGGCAGATCAAGGGGGTGCTACAGTGGTTTGGGAAAATTACATCATTCCAAAACTAACCAATTTCGTTACTTTTCAAATCTTTCAAACAATAGGCTTCAATAATCACCATAATTTTTCTTCAAAATTTAAAAAAAAAAAAAAATGAACATTTTTTGACCATTTATGAAAAGCTGACGCTCCGTGAGGCCTGTTTTCAAAATTGTTATAATAACAACAATTATTCAGCACTTTTAGGGCTACAATTTAGGTTTAAAAAAATTGAAATAGAATGATAAGAAACGACGTAGGGAGTAGTATATGAAGAAAAGAGCATGGTTCTTAAAGGGGGAGGGGGCATAGAAATAAATGGCATCCAGGTATTATTTTTCTTTCTCCCTCTAAATCAAGAATCAATCATCGGATCGCTTTTAACACTCCGATTGAGCGGAATGCAATTTGTGACTATGTACCCGAGTTCACAGCTACAGCAATCAGTGGTGCACCTGGGCCTTCTAAGGCGTGAAAAAGTTGAATTTTTCAACGTTTACGCTGAATTTAATACCCAAATCTTTGAAAACTTATCACTTTCTTAATGAGACTTCAAAAATTTAACGCTTGAGAAATACAATTTTTATACAGCTTAAAAATACCATTTTTTTTTTTAAATTTGGTCCTTGCAGATCCCTTGAAAAATTTCTAGGTGCGGTTATAGCAGCAGAATGTTTTTTCCAAAAAAAAAAAAAATGTTACTTAAATGTTTCTTTAATATTCTGAGCGAGGAAGTTAGGCTGGGGGAAATTGTTTTGACCCTAATATTGTTTTTAGAAATACCAATGATATTTAGTGAAAATTTTGAAAATCCCAGATCAAGGGCATTTCGCTCATTCTTATCCGGGAACACACTTTATTCTTTTAATTTTTATTCCAACGTGATGAGAGGTAGTAGCCTAAAAAATGTTGCTAAACTAAAGATTAATTTTTTCTTATCGATGTACTGTCTTTGTTGAAAATTATTTCGACCCTGTGAACTACACCACTGTGAACGCTAGTAGTTCACAATAAGTACCTACTTTACATACCTACCAAAAGAATTGTTCGTTGGCTGGTGTAATTAAACTGTCCTTATTAAACGTTCAATAAAGAACCTTTCTTACTTTCATTGTCATTGTCAAATTATGAAGGTATCTAGTCTACTTACTACATTTAAACCTAATTAAATTCAATAAAAATTCAAATATTTGATAATGGCTAAGGATAAGAATGACGATCCTGTCACTATCCCGGTAACAGTGAGTAATTTACAATTTATAATTTAATTAATTATTATTATTTACTTCTATCTTTATTTTCCAAATTCTCATCGGTCTGCTTAAACTCTCCTCTCGTTTTATTTTTAACCATCTCGTAAACCTTAACTTCCTATATCTTATTTTCGTCATAATTCTTCTTCGTCTCTCGTCTTTACTCACACTTAGAAGCTTATTATTTTATGTTTCAGGTAAAGGAACCCCCCCCCCTTCCCCATTATCAAAGTGAAATCTAATTCGTGAATATAATTATTAATGACGTTTATATCTATTATCTATGTAATTAAACTTAAATATACGAATCCACAGCAGATCTGTTATTTACTTATTTCTCATGGTAATGCTATTACGGAAATTTCGGTAATAACTGTATTTACGCCTGCCTGCGACATCTATCGGATTTTCTTTTAGGTCAAAATTTTACCGATAGGCTAGCTCTCTTTGCTTTGTACAAGCAAAATTTTGACAGTCTTATAATTTCGATCGACCTAAAAAAAAAAGTGTGCCAGATTCTATCTAAAATATAATATGTTTACCGAACGATGACAGTGCTTATACGTATTACTTATACAGATATAAGGTACATGGAAGTACTCCTATTAACTTTAGAAACCAAAACAAGCATCGTTTCAAACTAATTGAAAGTGATCTGAAATATTTGTAATGCGGTTATTGCGGTTTACAATGATGGTCTTTTTTGGTAAACGTGACTATTCGAACGACGTCATCGATTTTTTTTACATTATTTGCTAATTTAATTGATTAATTAGATTTATCATTTCACGGTCTACGATCTTTTGCTTTTCATGACAATTAATAAAGCTACGTACATACATACAATATGTGTGCGTAGCATTAGTGAACACGCGCTTTGTAATTTGCATAAAAATTTGTACTAATTAGAAAAAACAACAAGCGAAATGAATATGATTTATGATCAGCTCGTATTTACTTATAATTCGAAAGGAAAACTGTACAGTATACTGTGGTGGGAGGGAGAAGGCTGGGCGAAATGAGGAAACTGTACATAGTCATACATATTACATATATGTATAGTGTATGAAGAAATAACAATAATTGTTCGCGAGATGGTAATAAAGCAACGCCCACCACAATGTTGAATTTTAATCTGCATTTAAAGACTTAAATAGATAACATTCGCATGCTACGGAAACGTTTAAACCGCGTCAAATGTATTATAAAACGAATAAAGATGCCAATACGATTCTTCGGTTTTACATTATGTTAGCCTTATCAGCGCAATGTTTTATCAGTTTTACTCTGGTATACGCGGCCATAGTATTATGCTACGGTTGGGTATAAGTAAGTATCGTGGTATCTATCTGCACAACACAACGTTACGTGTCAATATGCAAATGACTTGTCTACTTGAAACGAAAAAGATAAGCGTATGTACTGATCTATATAACGAATGATTTTCATCGACATAATGTAACATTAGTTTACGGTTGTAAAACACGAATACCTTTGCAATAGTTACTATGTTCTTTAAGGTATTGGCAGTAGCGACGATAGTATTGTTTTACCTCGTGGTAGTTAACTCTTCGAGTACACCTATCTCGCGTATGCTGGCGTTGTATGCATTTAAAAACTTGTGCAATGTGCATGGTGTGTTTCTGCTGCGCCTCTGTACGTATGGTAAGTACGTACTTACGCGTCTTAATGAGATAGTCAATTGTCAAATACTAACTCGTAGGTCTACCTATACACAGGTAGGTCTGCAGGTACGTAGTGTACTTCTAGTTACACTACGTATGTATTGAAGTACGTATGTACTACGCCATTGCGGGAAATTGATATGCGTACATATACAACACCATATTTAGTAATAATTGCACAGGAAAACTTGGCTAAAGGGTCTGCTTCCGAGAACCAGCGAAGCGCAGCGCGTCTATAATAAGTTCAATAAAATCACCGCGCCGCCATACTCTTACATACTTGGACGATGAAGCGCGGAAGACTGTTTAAACCTAATTCTAGGCTAATTGCGAATAAATTTCGCGACCCAAGGTTGACGATGCGACGAGTATTTTACTCAATAATTGATATTTTATTAATGTCCAATCGCGTG
Organism: Ferrisia virgata; assembly: GCA_900060175.1. Taxonomy (NCBI): domain Eukaryota; kingdom Metazoa; phylum Arthropoda; class Insecta; order Hemiptera; family Pseudococcidae; genus Ferrisia; species Ferrisia virgata. Next base: position 12,516 of record FIZR01017596.1, read on the forward strand.
ATTAGATTTATACTTGTAATTAGGTAGCTTTTACAACTGTTTAAATTTAATTTGCATAAATTAATAACGAATATATCGCTTCGTTTATCGCGTTATTTAGCCGCAATACTAGTAATGGTATCGTCGTCGCCAACTTATATACATGTACGTATTATTTGTTTATCTATACGTATGTATTTTTTTTTCTTATTTTCGACCCATCGTCAAGATCATATATTAGCTATAATATAGCAAATTATTGATAGTGAATTTCTTTCGATTTCAAACATTTCTCCAAGTTCTTAAGTCAGTCGTAACGAATAGTTTTTATAAGTATATACACGAGTATATTTTAAATGCGCATCCATTTATCGATATTTATGTCTAGCACAAAGTATACTCAGCTAAATTGACGTTAATTTTTATTAAAATTTTAACCTAAATTTTATCAACATGTGGAAACGTAATTGTCGCGGAATTACCATGCTTTTTAGTCGAATTTCCTAATGAGTCATTCGATATAGATGTGATTGTAAAAATTGCAAAATGGGTCGTAAATTCTTTCGAAATTTTCTACACGCGAATTTATCGATTCGAGATTTAAGAAGACGTATTATTTCATCAAACTACTTCACAAATGATTCACAATAAAAAGTTTATTATTCTGAATAATCTCAGTTTTGAAATACATCTGAAATTACAGAGGTATTTGGGTCAGTTTAAAAATCCAGCACATCTTGAAAAAAAAAAGATCAATAGTCTGTCGAAGTTTTTATCTCGTTGGGATACATTATGCTTGATAAGCTCTACTTCACTATAGCTCAAACATACAGTGAAGAACGTACCACCAACAGTGGCCTTTCGAAGCGATGTGCTCGGGAGGGGGGAGGAGAGACGAGCTTCAAATTTATCAAACAATTTTATCAATTTACTAAAAAACATTATTTAGCACGTACAAACGTACATTTTTGGTTAAAAAAACATTTTTAATAATAATTTTTTTTTCACTAAAATTTTCTCATGCCTATTTATTCAAATTTTAATGTGTTTATATCGCATTTGCGACGAAGACTGGGCGATTTTTGGCAAATTTGGGGCTGCAGTCAAGTCATAATTACACCTTACCATGATTGAACTTTTCTGGAATTTTACTGTTTTTCCAATTTCAACCAGTGACGGTTTGGTATATTCTGACACCAGAGCAAAATATTCTTTCCCACCATTTGAAAAAATAAGGCACGAAAAAGTCATACTACAATTATTACTTGAAAAGAATTTTCAACGAATTTCTTTCAGACATGGAAGATAGAATGAAGTCCGAGCGAAGAGAGGGAAAAATTTTTTTGAAATATTAGGATTAGGGAGTAAAAAAACAGTGCTCTAGTGCATCGACAAATTCTAAACGCCAAATTTTATTACATGTTAAGATTGATTCATTCTGCAAAAAGGTACGCTTCAAATTTATTTTTCAAAAAAATGTCTAGGAAAGCCAAAGCTCAAAAGTTCCCTCCCTTGGATGTGACTTTACTCTCATGTAAGTCAAGTACCGACTAGTTTTAATGCAAGCCTCCTCTCAATATCTAAATATTTTCAACTGTATTTCAACATGGGGCAAAAATGTACGATCCACTTCAGTAAGTGGAAGGGGGGGGTACAGGATTTAAATTTTCTTTGATGTGTTAGAAAACGTAACTGCACAGGTATAACCCGAGCGAAGCGAGGGTAAAAATTTTACAAAATATTTGATATAACGCGTCGCAAAATAATTGTAAACATTAGAAAATGTTGGAATAAAAATTTTTAAACTTTTCACCCCTAAAAATCGGCCACTAATGGCACAAATACAGAAACGTTCCGCAATAAAACCATCTCTAATTCCAACATTCCATTTATTTTTATTTTTTCCAACTTCTACCAATTGTCACTCAATTTTGCCAACTGTGGAACGTTCGGGGCGGTGAGACAACCCCCCCCCCCCTCTGTTCGGTAGCTTCTGCATTTCGATTTCGTTGGATATTTTGGTAAACTTAAATACGTATCTTCATCCCGAACGAAGCGAGGATGAAAATTTTACAAAATATTAGGTATAAAGGGTCACAAAATTACCGCAAACATTGGAAAATTAATTCGGTCACTGTGGGCACAAATGCAAAGAGACTTCTCGGTAAAACTGTCACCGATCCCAACATTCCATTACTTCTCATTTTTTTCAACTACTTACAACTGTCATTCAATTCTTCCAACACCCGAATGCTTGGGGGGAGGGGTGTTGGCCGCCCCTCCACACCTTCCCATTTGGTAAGTCTCTGACCACCAAGGATATAAGCACTCAAAAAGCTTGGATCCAATTCGATCAGAGTAACAAAGAGAATGCCCCACCAGCGTTTAGTCGATCTAGGTTTTTCTATGATCCATTAACGTTGAATGAAAAGCAGATACAGAACCGTAAGGAGCTGTGCTTTTCACGTGCTGGTTACATTATGGCCAAAGCCAAATTCAACTAGTTCTCCCTTCGAAACGACCCATCCCAGAAATTGCGAAATGAACCACGTAAAGTTTTGTCGCGTGTGTTCTCAAATTCGAACCTGACACATGATCAAGTGTTATCAGCAACGTTCGGATCCAAGCACCAGGGAGAGAGTTTATCCAGATGCCCACATTGTAAGACAGCTATGGCACTGGATACGAACATACACCATAACCGACCCGTAGAGACTCTGAGCTTTCCAAAAATGTTTAATGGTCTCAGGTGTGGACTTTTCATGATGGAATAATCGCGAGTTGAAAAAAAAATGTCAATTTTGACATGTCGCTTTAGGGATTTATAATTTTTACTACTCTTTATTTTTCTTTCAAATTCTACCCCCCCCCATTCACCCGATCGGAGTGCCCCGGGGCTATTCACTTTATTCAATGACAGAAATGAGCTCGTTCATCGTTCGGAAAAATATTACTGTTCACCCCCTCTCCGTTCCCACAAAAGTTGTTCGCTGCAGCTCTGAGTCAAGTTTTTAGGCTAAAATATTTACTATAAACAATTTTCACAGAACAAAGCTCTACTCTAGCAAATCATCGTAACGCCTTAGTATGTTTCAAAATATTAAAATTTCGACGTCATATTATTTATAATACACGCAATGATTTACGCAGTTCATGATGTTAATCTGTATACAATACAAATGTTGCATATGTTGCATAGTTTTGTTTCCATGTTTATCAAGAAAACAAGACAGTGTAACGAGTTACTTATGCATTATGATAAAATAACGGACTGCCAACCAGTATTATATGAATGTTTATTGATACTATCATAAAAACAGTACCTACATTTGAAGATATTGGATTGGCATGGCTTATCCTTATGCTACATATATGTATACTCTATGTATCTATACATTACAAACAGTATATAAAAACGAGAAGCAAAACAAACTCGTAACAAAAAGTATTCACCTCGTACCCATACCTACGTATACACTACACATAAGTAGGTACATCCAATAATAAGAGTAAATCCTTGGCTCATACTAATTGCAAAGTATACTTACGTACTGAAAAAAAAAAAAAAAAAAAAAAAAAAAACTCCGTTCATGTTGGTGCAAAGCACATCGTACAATGTATAAAGGTACGTCATGTCGAATCAATTTTTCTCAAAACGAAAGCATAATAATGACACCAGCTGGTGAGACTAATTTACATAATTCCCTTATGATAAATTAACTTTCATTAATCTGTTGGTATACAAAATATTATACGAGAGCGCGGACTAGGACGAGGGCGAAGCAGAAAGACAACTTAGGACACCCTGTACACGAGGATTTGAATAACGTATACCGCATACGTATGTACTTATGTACATGTAGCATATACTATACATATACATACACAGCGTATATACTATATAGTTTTTATCTCAACTTCATCAAAAGATTGTATTACCTCACTTCATACTGACAAAATGATTTCCATTACACGTAACACCTTATCGGTTAATCTCTTATTCTCATATCTCAAATGGTAATCGCGTCTAAGTAGTATGTTATTGAAATCGTATACTGCACTTAAACAGATGTATTTGCGATTTATACACATTACATAGTTCGCGAGCATTTCTTAAATGTACTCTCAGGTTACTACATTAGTACAGTACCGTAGCACGTACGTGGTATCTACCAGTATGATGAAGATGTTAATAATATTTGCAGCATCTGTATGTTTTATGGCTATGATTGTGATAAAGAAGCTATATATATATTATCATGATGCAAATATAGGTTTGAAATTTTTACTTCAGTTTTTTTTTTTTTTACTTTGAAAAAATTCCATTACCAAGAAGAAAGGAGAAGAAATAGATGATGGTCTCTGGTTAGTAGACTCTCTCTGTACAGGGGTGTGTAGTTTTTAGCGTTCTAATCAAAGAAATTAATTCTTGGTCGAGAGTCGGTGACGATAATTTAAAAAAGAGCATTTATTGCATACAATAAAGCGCGCGTGCTGATGAATGTATTTCCGGATATGCATTAACTTACTCCGATTCGTATATTTCTTCGGCTTATTACTTCTTTCTATAAGGTGGATTCCACTATTTGTATGTACAAGACTACATTTAACACGTTTTAAATTTTAGCTTGGGCGCTATAGAGAAAATAACACGCCGGATGAGAACATGTTAGTATTACATTATTATCCTCTTTATTTTATTAGCTTTGGTTTTGTGCGTTGACCACACAAGTGGATTATACATATCCTAATATCACCAGTATCACTATTTCGAAAAGCACCTAGCTCGACTTTTTTTTTTCCTCCCTAAATTTACCAAATTAATACTTACGTCTTCTTTTTATCAAAACATTTATAAGCACTTTGTCTATTACAACGGTTTTTTGTTTTTATTTTCGCGCCGTTTCTGCTCGTTTCCTGTATAATACCATAGCATATATATATATATAGTGTAATATTGTAAGTTGTTAATTTACATACCATGTTGTTGAATAATTCCTTTACACAAATTTTAACACGAACAAATCTCAAACGTCAATTCGTGTATTTGTTTAGAATTAATTTTCAGTTTGAGAGTGAAAAAAAAACAAACATTTACATATGTAAATATATATCGCTTGTGCGCTCTGTGTCACTAATGAAATAATCGAAAAACGAATTATGTTTGTGTAGCTTTTGAAAATCATTGCTTCGGTAATAATTATGTGTATTGGAAATATTATTACGTGTACCGTAGATGACGATGTTACACCAAACGACGAGATGTACGTCTATGTACTCGTATGTCTTCTTGTAGTTAAATCAGTTTTGTATCGTGAAATTCAATACTTCAACACGATGGCATTCCAAAAAAAAAAAAAAGTTTGTCTTCTTAGTTGGCATTACATTCGAATGTACTTCCAAACTATATAGTAAGCTTTTTCCATTCATTCATTCTTATACAGCGTTTGTTTACAATGAAGATGTTTTATCATACGTGTACATACGAAAGACACTCTTCAGGATACGATCACACTCATTGGGACATCATATTTTATCGTGTTAATGGTATCAATGACCGATCATTTGTGTAAAAGAGATATTCGTCCAATGACAATTTTTAATTTCAAAAAAAAAACTCTCTTCTACGTGATCTTTGCCTTCATTTTTCATTCGATGTCTTAAAATATTGAGAACTTCTCTTATCCAGGTCAAAATATCTAACCACTCACTGGAAAAGATCTCCCTTGGATGCTAGGTTTTCACGGAGGGGAGGAGGAAGCTTTTAATCATACGGAAGAAAAATAGACAATGGACAGCTGTTTTTTCGCACTCGAACCTTTATTTCTTCCCCTCATTCATGATGTCTGCACGTACATCAAACTCATCTACACCCTCATTTTAGTCAAGAAATATCTTGAAAATTTGAAAATTCTTACCTACATTCAACACCCATAGTCTATTCGAAAGTAATGAACAGAACCATTAATGTATAGTTACAAAGTGCACAGACACTGGTGTGATTGATTTTCTTTTTCGAAAGTTAAAAAGAGGCATGAAATGAATGTGGTAAAAATTTGGACCCATAACTCCCCCCAAATCGATCTAAAATTTCAAAATTTACGACAGAAGTTACAAAAAAAAATTGAATTTTTGAACTGATAGGTATGTCTTAATAGGCCACAAATGCTGAAAAAGAAATTTTTTAAATTTTTCTGCTTTTTAGAGGGCACAAAATCACGTTTAAAAATGGATAAAATCGTTCATTTTGAATTTTTTAGAGGTAGTGAAATAAAAATACGAAATTTTATCATTTCTTAAGGCATAAGAAATCATTTTTTTTTGCTCTCAAAATTCAAAATAATCATAGTTCTTAATATTTTTTCCATCCCCACTGAAGGGCAAGAAAAATTGCGAGAATTTTTTTGGTTTTACATGATTCACTATGACATATTAATCCCAAATAATCCAAAAAAAACTCCTTTTCTTGGTGAATTTTGGAATTTTAAACCAATTTCGGAAGTTAAGGGTCAGGTTTTTTTCAATATTATTTCGCAACTGTGTTTTAGTACATTAAAACGCCCTAATAGACACCACTGGAAGAGGGAACAGAAGGGAACTAGAAAAGAAACACATTCATATTTCAAGTTCCTTCTTAAAAAGTTTCACATCTTAGCAGTCACACCAAACGTACTAACACAGAGATGTACGACGATGACTACCACTAAATTTTCTTACATGGCAAGTATTTTACATTATGCAGTGTTACCAGCTTACCATCTTCTAATATTAAAAACTCCGAAGTAGTAAGAGGTTGTAAAATTAAATGTTCAAGGACAAGGCAAACAATGCTGATTCGAAAACAGAAGCCAAATCACGTCAAGAGAATGTGGAAAAAATTTTAGGCCCATACATTATTTTAAAACGTTATATGTACATATTTTCGATATTTTCATCATTTTAAAGTTAAAAAACCTAATGGGCTTGATGGAGGGAGAAAAGAGAAGAGAAATCTGAATTAAGCTAGGGGGCCTAAAATTTTCACCACGTTCTGTTCACATCATTAGAAAATTTCTTTCACTCTTCCTTCAATTTTCCAAAAAAAGAAAAAGGTCAAAAATGGGTCATCCGACTCAGCAGACATAGCTCAAGTACTGACAACAAGTCTGAGTGACCAGTGTAATTAATTGCATGAAAACCAAATTCATCATCGTACCGTATCAAACGATCGAAGAAATAAGAATCATCGTGGCATGCAATCATTAGATCATTTCAATAATCCAATTTCTCATTCATCAACCTAAACATCCTAACATATAAAATCGGGAGGGGGGGTTGGTGATTCCTAAAAAAAACTTTTTTTTAACTTGTATAAACGTAAAATCCCACTTTTTTTTTGAAAACTACAGTATTTTGAAAAACCATGAAATCCCCAGAGTGTTAAAATAGTTCAAACTTTGTACTTCTTCAAAAATAATTTTTTTTCACATTACCGTACTGAGCATGGATAGGAAATTTCTCGAAGGTGACTCCATTTTAAGAAGTCGATTCTGTACACTTATTTTTCAATTTTTTCATAATTTAAAAGTTGGTTTGAAGGAGCAGAGGGTCAGATGAAGAAAGTAAGTAGATATTCGATCACAAAAAATCGATATGCTACACGCTGTTTTAATTGTTTTTTTAATTTTTCAGGGCATTCAAGTGACAGATCCAATAAATCACTACATATTTAAGCTCAGCGACCTCAGATTAATAACAATCAAAACGTCAATTCATTTTTTCAATTTTTTTTTGAGTTTTGATCACATTGATGAGGCTGGGGGGGGGGCAAGTAGAGTGGTCGAGTAAAAAAATATGCTGATAATGAAACTCAGCGTCCTTGAATTGGTAAAAATCGATATGTCGCTTCACTTTTTCAAGTTTTTTGAATTCTAACCAAAATTGAGAACCCCTGTGCCCTCAAAGATGTTGAGATCTCATTTTGAAAATTGATGGGTTGAAACAAACATGGAACGGTCTATATATGGTAATTTTTCAGCTTTTTAAATGGTGACTTTCAACATTGAAATCTGTTATGAAAAGTTGAGCTTTCACTTCCAAAATTCAACTTTGAGCTTTCAAAACTTTGGCCATCAATTCCGAATTCCCTACAGATTACCTACAAAACAGCGAAAACGAATTCATCTTGAGTCTGACCAATCTCAAAATATGAACCTTTGAAGTTGATCTGCTTGATAAAAAATTGCAACTGCCCCCCTCCTCCTCCTCCTCCACCAGATTTGAGACCATAATGACAGTGATTTTTTTCACTTGACTACCTAGACGAATTTGCAAAAATTGTTGAGCAAAATTGAGAGACCTAAATCACTTTTTGGATTGTTTTGACGTGGGATGAGCTTGGGTCATTTCAGTTCAAACCATATAAAATATCCGAAAAACGTTGATTTTCAGCCTGACTTTCTATGTCATACTGTTAATGAAACCCATGCTACTACAAAATCTGTTTTGGAGCCCTAGAAGACCATAAAGACGATTTTTAGCCACGTTAGATATTTATTTTAATTTATCCAGGCCCCCCAAACATTAAAATCATTTTTTCCACTCGATACCGACCAAAATAGCACCAATTCAGTCAATCGGCCCAGTTTTGCGACGGATTAAATATATATGAGTGGGAATGAATTTGGGTCAAAATTCAGTTATGCCCCAATTTGGGGGAGGGGGTGCTGAGAGGTCAAAAACGTAAAAGTTGTCCCTTCTTAGGCTAACTGATAGAGAACGAAAAGTTGTATAACATATCCAAAAATCGACCTCCTAAGTCAATTAAAAGGGGAGATATGGTGGTTTTCCCCTTTTTTGACCTTGAAAAGGGGCTGTTCCTCCTTTATTTCAGACCAAATTGAACTATGAAGTTAAAACTTGGTATGTACATTTTGTTGGGACCCTAGATGTGCCTTTTGAGGGTTCCGACTTTTTAGCTTCATTGTACCCCGTCATAGTCCCAAAAAAAATGCTTTTTCGATAGGTTTTTCCCATTTTTTGAGCATTTTGAGTTTGTTGCTCGCACATTCCCTTCAAATTGGGCTAGGAAGTTGAAATTACGTATGTTCCGCCCCTTATAGGGGTTTCGACTTTTTAGCATTGAACCCTTCCTACCCGCAATACTTTTTTTCACTTCAACTCACTGATCATTGCAGCTCGGAAATTTCGCCCCTTTCCGCAGTTAAGCTGACCATTCCATTAGAGCCATTTTTTAACACAGTACGCCAGCTAAAAATACAGAATAATACGAGTATTTTTCTCTACATCACACATACATCGAACATTACATAATCTACCATATTTCAAACTCGAGTAAACATGCATTTTAGAATTTCAACACGAATTTGACTGTGTATAAAACAGCGAGAAATCCGAGCACCACCGATCACACCGGCACGGCGATTCGATCCGGCCACAGGTAGACTTTCATTTCGCGCAATATAAACAAACGATTCATCACTTGGCTACATAGGAACACATACGTAGGTACAAATACCCATAAGGCTATTGAATTTCCGGCGCCTTATGCCCGCGCGCCGATAAAACGTTAACAAGCCCCGTCAAAAACAGACACGAGAAATAACACCGATTAAACGCAACCAGTCGAGGTTTAATTTGCATCATTAATTTCACGCTTTTAGATTTACCAATGAAGCGTAATACGTGACGCGACAAATCTCGAATACCTACTTCTCAAATTCTCAATAGGGGATCCAAAAATAACAACTACTTAATAAAAATAAAACGAGGAAAAAAAAAGGTAGAAAGAAATAAGAAAACGGGTACCCCAATATACAAGCGAAATGGTGATCAGCGAGAGGAGACCACTCGATGGTCGAGAGACCATGCATGGCGACTCGACGGTGGCATACGATCATTTACTCTCGTACGTACATATTATACATTTATATAGGTAAACCGAGAAATGACTTAGTAGACTATTTCATTCTAGTGACTTTGGTAGATTTTGTATTCAGGAGCTAAGTAATGAAAGAACTCGGTCTTCTCATATTTAATAAAAACAAAATACACGGTTATATTAATGGCAACCATTACAGGACTCGTTTCGACTTGTATCTATTTCTTTATTTAAATGCCGACTATTTTTTCTTTCTACCTTTTGCTATTGGTTTACCAGGTAGAGGTACCTACGTTACAGGAGCCAAGGCATCACATACCAAATGTCACGTTAAGAGTCACCTCTTTCTTTACTCAATCATACTGATACTCGGTATATGGGTACACGTTATACAATTATTATGATTGGACTTCGTTCGCTCACGTTCGTACAACAACCGCTGGCGAAGAAATTGAGAAATTATTCAAAGGCACGCGCCGTCGTCGTCCTCATCGTCAGCATCGTTCATCTCGACCATCATCGTACAGTATGTCGAAGAATTCACGTAATCACGAGCTTGACATAACATCAGCGTAAAAGTATACTGTTGTAAAATTTATAGATAGTATAGACGGGTACCTAGGTACCTACTACACGCAGAGGACCAATATTTAGAAATTTTTATATCGATGACTGAGCAATATAGTTTAGGTACGTGCGCTGCAATAAGTTTGCGCGACCATTACGAAGCATAAATCAAACAAGTACTCGTTTTCTGGTGACTTTAACTAATTCAAATGGCTTTGATATGGTCTTGTACATACATAAACGTAAAGGTTAGTCGTACGAGCACTGAGAAATATAAAAAGAAGAATGAATGAAATTTCATGAATAATCGAACGGTACCAATCATATAATACATATAGGTAGTATATACTCGAAGAATAGTATAAGGACCATTTTGCAGCATTCGTGCTGTGCTCGTCTGATCTATTTGGGTAAATATACACTTGAAATGTGATCGAATAATAACTGACGATATACTAAAGAAGAATAAACTTGCAAAGACGAAGAGGAGACTGTTATGCGTTTCGTATACTATACACTGAAGCTTTTACTATACACGTACGGTGGTAGATACGGTATGGTATATGCAAGATTTATAGTAACATTATAATCTAAACGATCATAAATATTCATCAATACAACGTTTACGACTCGAATAAAATTATTGTATTTTAGCATGATATTTATAAATTTAATGACAAACTGAAAATGATATAATTCTGGCTTTTGGCACGAACCAAACTTGGTCGCGTTAATTTGTTCCCAAGTGGATAATTACTGTGTACGCAGACGCCAACTGCGTTTCGCTATAGGGGGCTGATTAGCCACGGCAGTTGTCGCGTTTGTAATTATTGACCTATGCTCAATATACGCGCGTACCATCGTATCCTAGCCTAGGTACCTGTATAAATAACTAATTTTAAAATACGAGTTTTATATACGAATGAAATGCGCCAGCCGTGAGATTGCCAGCGAATCTAAACTCTCAATTTATACGGACGATAAAAATTTTCTAACCCCATTCAACGTTAAATGTTTCCGGACCACCTGCATAGTACCTCACGGGAAATACTACATTAAGGTTAAAAAATTGCCAATAACGTTTGTCAACCGTGTTCCTAATTAATTAGTCGGGTGAGATATGACTTTTGGAAAAATATACGAATATGGATACTGCATACGTTGCGTTGCATACCTTGTTACCTTGCTGAGAATATAGGTACATACTGTATTCCACAACTCTCATCACAAATATTCATCTCTCTCTTCTTGCAGCATCGCATACTCATTCGTTAACAAAAATAAATCTACCACAGGTACCGAGGCACGTACGTCTACATGTACTTCAAATAATGGAATCCTCTCCTCAACACCCTACACGTATAGCGGAGCGAATTACATTTTCATAATGTCAAAATGCAATTAACTAACCGCGTATACGAAATGATATACTGACACTGCGATGAGAAATATTGGTTTTTTTTTTCCAAGGCGCGTGGTTAACAGTGTGTGAGTTCACTTTGTTCCTCGGCTACTTAGGCAGTTAGCCTATTATAATATTTACAAATTCGATGATGTTTTTAGTATGATATACAGCTTAATATATGGTAGAAGAAACGCGATAGCGAGCTGTGCATGGTAAATTAGCATTTAATCAAAATCGAAGAATATTTTGGCCACTTCGTCGTAGGTACACTCGAATATATACGAGTTTGAAATTAATACGAAATTGAAATAAGTCGTTATACGATACCTGAGAACTTGTCAACAAAGTTAATTCAAAGGTGTTCGAAGCTATTCATCATTATAGAAATTTATTGGTAACTTTCAACAAGTTTTCTTGTCAATAAAGGTAGGTAGAAAACTATTTGAAATGGAAAAGAAATCTACGAGTATTATTATATTATTTTTACTAAATGATGACCTCACTTCACGATTTACAGAAGTGATGAGAATTGTAAATGGATTTTTTCGCGATGGTAAAAGCATACACAGGAAAATGGAGTTCTCATTTTCACTTATACCTTTTATTTTTGAAATTGGTGAATGTTATTTATACTGTAAGAAGTCACTCGCTCCCCCCTCCCCCGTCAATCGAAATGGAAGAAAGTTCGTTGGAGAAAATGTGTAAAGAACAACAGAAGATGAACATGCCAACAGAATGACACATTACGTCCACTAGTGACCATATAAGTTGAGCAAAAAAGGAATACATTCGTCACTTTGGTCCACCAAGAAGGACCCACCGACAAAAAAAATCAATCTTCACTTTTTACGATGCTCCTTTTTTTTGTGTGAAATGAAATAGATATGTTTAATTTTATTACTCTGCTTTCAAGATTAATTTTGAAAAGTACAAGAGAAGTCAAAAAAACAAGCAAAAAATTAGTTCGAAAGTATGAGATTTGGGAGCAGAAGGGATTTTATAAAATCAACTACACTTCTTCTACAAAAGGGTTTTCCCAGATAAGAATAAGCGAAATAGCATTGATTTCAGATTTTCAAAATTTTAACAAAACATTATTAGGTGTTTCTAAAAAAAAAAATGTGAGAATCAATAAAATTTCCCTCATCCCCCCCCCCTCCTGGCTCAGGATATGAAAACAAATTCTGCATTCTCGCGTATTTGAGGAAAAATCGTGATTTTAACCCAAATGTTTAGAAGTGTGGAAAAAGTACGTGTTCTACATGAACTTCATCTACTTTCAATTCAAAGAATCAAAAGAAACAAGCAAGATCGTAGGCGACCTGGCAGCAGGGTTTTTGTTATTTCTGAATTCTGATAGGGCATATTCCGCATGCACGATTGCCTATTGCTTGCTTGCAAATTTCAAATCCATCTCTTTTTTAGAAATCAATATAATGAATGATGAATGATTTTGAAACGGACTTTGAAAATGATAAGATTTATCTTTTTTACACTATTACACAAAAAATATTAATTATAAAAATGTACACAAACGTATTAATAATGTTTTCAGAGGTCAGTAAGGCCCCCTCTTTCATCTGGTAACTCGTCACTACTCAGAATTTAAACCAATTTTTCGAAATGGTCGTCCGTTTTGTAACGTCAAAAAACCGATTGCCAGCTCGACAAAGGGTCCCTAAACCTCCCTATCGAAAACTCAGCATCCGCAATTTCCCAGAGATTAAAATTGCAAAATTAAAATTCTCTTTCTCCAAATTTTTGATTCTGTGACGTCACAGATTTTTTCTATAACATATAATTAGTAAATTTAAAAATATTTTATTAATTAAATTTGAGAAAATATTAGAATAATTAAAATTTCCAAATTCAAGAATTAAGATTAGTTTCTCTTCAGTATCAACTACATAAGTACCTAGGTATCCACCTCTGATCTTCTGGCTGTATTACACTTTCGAATTTTAATCATATCTGGTGAAAAAATTAGTACTAACATTTCCAAAGTCAGGGATAAGACGGTCCCAATAATTTAAACGAAATTGTATTTCCAATCGTAAGTACATGGTTTAAAATTAATTACCTTAGTTTGCATTCTGTAAAATTTACACGTAGATTCCTTTTAATTTTATTTTTTTGACATGGAAATTCTTTTTATGCAGATCTAAAGTTTGAATTTTCTATACCCCCTTTAAGTACGAAAAATCTGAAAAAATTCCACAACGCTCCCCCTAGATACTTTCACTTTCATACCGAGGTCGAAAACTCGCGATGAAAAAAATTGCTGTGAAAACCTTTCCTTGAGGCGTTTTAAATTTTAAAATGAGATGACTAAGAGAGTATTTGGGACGAATTTTTTCCACCTACTTTCATACATTCTATTATAAATCTTGAATTGACTGATTATGGTTTAATTGTAAACTTAAAAATAGAAATAAACTTCGACATTAAAAAAAAAATCGTAAATTTATCAAAAATCTAAAAGAAAATAATATGATTGAAATTTACTTTAAATTAAAAAAGTAAAATTAAGTATAATTATGACTTCTGATGATTGAGAAAAGCAAAATAATTTCTCAAGTTGATTCGATGAGTATAAACTAGCAATGTCCATTTAAAATCAAAATGGGAAATCAAAATTTAAAAAAAAAAAAAAAACTTTCCAACGAATTTTATTTTCGAATTATTCACTTCGAAATTAATTCACAAGCAAGCTCTTGAAAGGGAATTTTTCACCGCGTGAGAATTAAACTCAACCATTTCTTTAGCAGGCAAAATTCAACCGACCGCAACATGGTATCTGTATCCAACCATGTAATTAATTCTCATCGTATAAACACGATCATTCGTATACATTTAAGTATATTCGAATCGAACCGAAATAAAATAAATTTTTTGTCAGAAATTCGCTTCAACACTATACGGTCGCGTAGCGCCAGTAGACTCCCACTGATTTAAAAAAATTTCTCTAAATTTAAGATTAATCCAACAAAATAAACAACGAATTATGAAAAGGAGAAAAAATAGTACGCATATCATACAGCTCTTATCGAAGCACCGAATCGACAACCAGTCCGGTGAGGGATTTTTGTTAGGTTATGACGTTCATAAAATTCTTATAAATAGTCGGTGTTATTTATCGCTGGAATGAAATTATGAAATTTTCAGCCACAAAAAGTATACACTGAAAGAGGAATAGAAAAAAAAACACAATCCGTTTAATTTATAACGAAACAGGTTTAATTTATAAATTTAGTCGTTATTAATAACATCGGTATAATCTTCGTTCATATTTCCTTTATTTTAACACAATTTTCATTTATTTGTCGCAGTCGACACCCGTTTAGATGTTAATCTCTATTCGAGAAAAATATCACCAATAAAATAATCTTAATACTCCAACATTGTGAATAGAACGCGCAATCCTTCCGATGAAAATATAACGTATAGCTATAGATTCTCCAAGACTGATAATATAGTCACTTGCTGCCAACTTGACCACCGGATATACAAAAATTAATATTATCCGGAAAACACAGCAACGTTTTGATTTTTCATTAAGCCATTTTTATCGTACCATCTAAGCCATATAAATCAAAATAACCCTACTTCAGAGCAGCCACTTGTCACTAAATCTTATTAATGTAAATAAAAAGAAAAAATACATCGCTTTTTGTTTAATAAGATAATACTTCATCATCATCCTGTAAATTCCGATTCATTTTTAAAGAAAATACATAATATAATTATACGAGGCACAAATTTCCACAACTTTTCTCACTTGGATAAAAAATGCGATACTACGTAATCCTATATCTTCAAGTACATAAAATTTAATCACGTTATCGTAAAATTATCGTAATAATTGTTTTATAGGTGTCACGAATGTATATCTTGAAACGTCTTATTCGTATCAAGTCGTAATCTAAATTTGCATAACTTTTATAATAGGCGCGATCGTATTAAAATTGAAAAATTAACCTACTACTCGGCGTAAATTACAATATTACTTATACCAGTCAACCTGCATAAAGATATAGTAGGTTAAAAATTGTTGATTCAATTTTACAAATTTATAGTCAACAATTTTCATCAGCTTAAGAACGTTTTCAAGTCGCCGAGTTTTACAACTTCACATAACTGGTTAGAACAACACTGACACACTGGTAATCATTATGGTCGTATACGTAATCGACTATCATTTTTAAACACAGTGCACAACTTACATGTTGAGGAAGGTTTTGCAAATAACGCTACGTCGTCGAAACGTGTTCCAACCTATTGTGAACATATTTCAAAATTATTATAACATGAGATTTGCTCATTTACCTTTGACTTAATTTCGTACATGGAGAAACTTCAAGGGGGATCTTGGAAAAGATTCGACGAGAATTAATATTTTACTTCTGGGAACTTGCAGCACTTCAGGAAACTGGCAAATAAGATTCAACTTATTTTTGCAAAACTCATCTGAGATATTACGAATTATACTGGTGAAATAATAAAATCAAATGCTGTATATGAGTTTTCTAATGACAGAAATTTTTTTTTGTGTCACATTTTCGAACGTCTAAGATTTTAATACGTAATCGTCATTCATTTCGCGTACCTAATGTTATGACTTTTTCATATGAAAATATTTTTATAATTCGTTCGAGAGTCAATTTTATTGTAAAATATTCCTCAATTTTTTATTCATATTTATCCGAACGAAATTCAAGTAGGAGCTGGTACGTCTTTCAGCATCGAAGAGAGTTTAATTCATCTAGAGACGAGAACCTTAAATATAGTGTATGAAAATAGGTCTGCGTGCCTATTTTACCAGACCATCTTATATGTGACACTCTCGTATATTTTCATAACTACTACTGACTAATGTCACCCTGGTGGTGAGAAAATGACTCCAATAATAAATCGATACTTTTAGTTTTTTAATACGGAAAAGAAAATTAAAAAATTTATCGTTCAATGTCGCAATAATAAAATAAATAAAACTATGAATGTGGAAATTGTCCAGAATTCGCAATTCAAACTGCAAAACGTTCATGTAAACTTTTGTCAGTTGATATCTATGGATGTAGTCAGATATTATATCAGTGTGTAGTTTTGTGATATATTTAGGTATAGGTAAAATGAGTAGTAGTCCAAAAGAGTAAATTTGTAGGCTTTTTTAAAGGAGGCGAAAGAGATGAGAGAACCATTATTCAGCTAAAATTATCACTTAAAGAGCAGTAAAAATTGCATGCCCTAAGGACAGCTAATTTCTCACCATTCTTTTCTTTTTCTTCGAAAACATTGATGACAAGATATGGATTGAATCTTTATCCTATAATCTTATAATCTCCAGACAGTGAATGCATATGATAAAGAAACTATGCGTCAAGTAATACTTACTTCTATTTTCTTACAATGTGTTACACGTTTTTCGGTCTACCTCAAATTTCGGATGAAGGTAAATTTCCTAGGACAAACTAGAACATCCTACCTGCCTTAGGATTTTTAGTTTAACCAGAGGATATTTTAGGGTAAAGTAGTATATTCTAACAAAATTTGCCCAAATAGGTTAGACCTGAGAATATTTAAGAAAAAATTAGTACGTCCGATGGGAAGCGAATGTCGATGGAGACAGGACAAAATGGACGCTTGTACGCAGACAAAAATGGGTTTTCCTGCAACATTGCTACCAGGTTAAACCAGTTTACCCTATTCCCCATCAAATGTATGTACTAGTTTTTTCCAGCAATATAACGTACAGGCCGAATCAGTTCGCACATATTTTGCTAGGATATATCAGTTATTCCTAAAATATCTTCCAGCTAAACCAGAGCATCCTAAAGCTCCTAGGATGTGGCTTCCAATGAGTCATCGAGTGGTACCCGTTGACGATACCAAAATTTTGGACCGAGAGACGTATCAAAATTGCTCGTTTAGACAGACGCTACGTGGCCTATACGGTCACTTTACAAATCAACGACCAAAATACTCTGCCTGAGATCGTCTACATGACATCACGTTGAGTTGCTAACGTCAAATTGGACATTGCGGAAGAGAACAAGGTCCGCATGTGGAAGTCCATCATTCTAAAAGGTTGTCAGGATATCTAAGTAACGGTAATGGGTACTCAATATCTAAGCTTCGTTATTATTGGACTCCTTTAATCGTACCCTCTTCACTTGGCGATTCTAACCAACTCGTTGTAATCTTTGTTACCCTGAAATTGTCGTCAATTATATTCGTATTCTAACGAGTCTTTGTTTTTCTTTTCCCGTTAGGCCCGGAAATTTAAATTACACCAAGACGGAAATTATTTTCTATACTTTACAAATTGGAACTTGAAAAATAAATGTTTATTTTTTAAATTCGTAGATGTTTTAAATTTGTTAATTAGGTAGGTTCTTCTTTCTTTTTTTATCATTCTTGTCGGAATCAGGAGCCTTCTTTCTTTTCTTCGAATTTTCCAAAAGCGTGTATCTTCGTTATTCCTCGTGTTTTGCCACACCTTCTGGTCCTAGGTCTGTATTCTTTGCTTAGATTTTTTCGATTTGAATTGGCAGCCCATTAAATGTAAGTTTGATGATGCGATCAAATAAATTGAAAGTTTTACCGCAAGGTTGAGTTAGCATACAGATCAATCCATCTCAGCAATGTCTCGTAGGGTTATCTAGTTTTATTAGTTATGGGAGACTAAAACTTACTTATTCACTGAGTCTCGTAAAAAAAAAACTATCAAGGTAATTTGTCAAAACTTAGTGGATAGCTTGCCAACAACTGATTTATGAAACAATCATGAATCAATCAAAAACATCAATAGTATTTTGGATGCCCCGTTTTTAAAGTAGAACATTGACATTGTTAAACCCAGCCAAAATTTTATAATTTCCTTACGTTTGCTTCACCAAACAGAGGCCAAAAGCGTTCCAGTTTGAAATTTATTTTCTTCAAAATTTTTGCAAAATAGGTACCGAAAGGTATCTATGCCAAACTGATGAACACATACAGAAGATTCTATTAAAAAAATGTCCACATGTCTGGGTTCCGCTGGAGGGGAGGGAAAGGGGTTATCAACTACTGGAAATTGAAAATCGCTTACTTGCTAGCAGTTAATTCAAAAAATTTCTGAAAATCAATAAAATCTCCGAAAAAAATATCAGTTTGAGATACCATTTCACATTTGAAAATTTGACATCCAAATTCACTCCAGAAAATTATATCAACTATTGTTATCAAGTTAATTTTTTTTTATTTGCTGTAGTTGATAGCATCTGCCTCTTCTCAAAGTGACATTTAGGGTAGATCAATATTGGTATTTAGATCAATGAAACATCGTTTTGAATACTTTTTATGCTATCAACTACTAGCAAGTTGCTAAAAAAAGCTCTGAGGTTGATTTGGAATTTTTTCCATCGACAGGTGATTCAAGTGGAGAGCTAACTACACGGGGTTGGAAAGGTTATACATTGAAGCATAATATATAATTTTTTCAGAATCTAGGAAACAAAAATGTAAAAAATTTCCTCTGACCCATCAACTGCTGGCAAATCACCTTATGCTTAAAAAAAAATCATTCATAATATCAAATTGGAGGGTTTGTCTCAAAATTCTGGCATGTTTATTACTTTTACCTACTAATCCCTGGCAACTATCCTAACTATCGTAAAATTACAAGCAAACATCTAAAACGAAATCAATATTCTTTCAGATATTCGCGTTTGTTCTATCATATCGAGCATTTTATATTAGACAAAAATTTCACTGAGCGTTCGTGTCGAACAATTTACATTTACCTGTTGACTAAAAAACTCGGAATAAGAATCAATTTGCACCAGTTTACATAATCTCCGAGTGGGCAAACGAAGCTACATGCATAAAGCCAAGTAGACACGAGAAAAGCGATAAATAAAAAATCAGCCTCATTACCAAACGATCGATACCTAAATGATGGCAAAAAAAAAATAAAATATCTCGATTTAAAAAAAAAAAACACGAATAGTACAGGCGCGTAATGAATGTAATATGTTTTGTAATACGAGTAAAAAAATTCGGATATTCGAGATCCGTCCGAGCGTTTGAATAATACCATTAATCTAAGACCCCAATTCTTCGGTAAATATAACAAAATTACCGCTGGTAAAGGAAAAAAAAAAAGCAGAACAAGAACATTTTTCACCGTATTTGTGGCCGGTAGTTGTGTTCATAGCTGTCCATATTGACGCTGAGAAAACATTCTTGTAATCCGTTAAGAAACACTAGGCGCACCTACATTAATGACAAATTTTTGAATCGACGCTATAAATCTACGATTTACATGGACAATACAAATTCGAAATCGCGTAAAATTAATCTCTTCCCAACTTGTACATTTTCATTTGCATTTTCGGAACAATGTAAATATATAACCTGTTAAACCGACGATCGGATCACGATTATTTTTCGACAATTATCCAAGAATTTTTCACCAGTTAAACGGAATTTCTTTAATAAATCTTACCACCAATTAAGCACTTTCATAACTAAGATAGCGAAAAAAAAAAAAAAAGTAAAAAAAAAAAACTTTTTCGACAGACCACACACATAAAGAATCCGGTAGAAAATTATTATACACTGGTAGCACTAGAAAAATGCTTAATGAGCGAAACTTAAGAATTTACATGTATTTTTTTTTTCCTTCCTTTCATTTCGTGAAATAAAGAAAGAAAATACAGAAAAAGAATCTTACGAGACACGTAACGCGATTCCATTCGTTTAATAAATTAATATACGAATAATATTTTTGACGCTGCGTACTAACGAATAATTCCGCGTTACTTGAGATTTTTCAAATGAAAATATTGGGTCGAAGTATTGTACGGTCGGGCATAGAAACCAAGAGTTGGAAAACAATGTGACTGTGGGGTGTCCGAGAACCCCTACCGGTAATGTTTCCTATACGGTCTGGAGGTCTTGGTACGTGGCATTATGCCTGAGTTTACTTTATGGCTCCATCAATTCTACTGTTTTATGTCAGATTGTACATATTTTTTTTTGCTACCGGTTTATAACCTTTTAAAAGCAATAATAGTTTTAACTATTGGAAATTAGTCATTTCACAGTGTCCAGTTTATTATATACTTACTTACTTATAGGTATTATACAGATAGTCAGATACATAGATACTGTGTGCCTCGTGCTCACATATCTTTTACCAATATATACGATACTCGGTAAGTAAACGTATACTAGATATTCCAAGGTGTCTGTACAATACAGCACACGTACATACGTATTACACGAGGTATCGCGACACATGTATTAATGTGTTTTACTCTTTACACTAAATCAATTTACAAGCGTATTTAAAAAAAAAAAAAAAAAAAATTAACGTTTACGAGTTGTCCAAACAATTCGAAATATGTGTATGTAATTATAAGCGAGTAAATATCTATTCGCCCCGTATCCATATTTCAATTTGCAATAACGTTCTATAATCGTAGTAGTAGGTCTAACGTAAGGCTGCATAGTACTGCACCACGTCCTCCTATTGAATATACGTGAATAATATGGAATTCATCACACATGCAATAAATTTAATTATATCGAAATACGAATGCATATATACATATACTAAGGTAAATATACTATATACCATTACATGGCATACGTATGAAAAAGAATCGAAATAAAGCCTTACTCTAGTTTTCACTCTTCCTCGTATAGTTCATGTTCAGCGCATATTAAATGCAGATACAACCGTTATCGTATATAGGTACAAGTATATTTATACGCCAAACAGATATAAAATGCATCAAAATGGCAATAGACGACTCGAACTAAGATACATATAGATTTACTCTCCGAGGCGTATTATTAAATACTGCATGCCATTTAATCGTGATTATATTCAAACGTGTACCCCATCCGACCATCCACTCAAATCGGTCGCAAATTACGACTAGCTAAAACAGCTATCGTCGAATACCTAGCAGGAATCTAACGAGAAAAGGTGAACGGGTACACTCAACCTATATCATAAAAATTGTACATAAAGTTGAAAAAAATTGAACGAAAAAAAATTACACGAATGATACGAGGATGTACCGATATAACGGAGAGCAAGTATCTTTAAAATATTGATTTTTTTTTGCTTCCTGTAACCAGTTTCTAAGAAATTTTCAAAAAAAAAAAAAAAGAAATCGAGCTTACAGAGAAATTCTAAATGTAGATTGCGTAGCATTAAACTCCATGTTAATTCATGCGATGTCTTGTCGAACGATTTCAAGAAATTGCATCAGTGAACGAGCATTTGATTACAAATTCACCATAGACAAGGCCGTAGCAAGCGGGGGTAATGAGAAGGACGGTTTACCCTGCTCCATAGAGTTGCAGTTGGTATTTTTTGTAATGTTAAGTTGTGAGTTAAGAAATTGGCAATTCCTATTTTTTCCAGCTCGATGAGAAAAACTGAACTTTTACAACTACAAGGAGAAGCAATTTCAAGCGAAAATATAATTCTTTTAATTTCATATAATCCAAACATGGGCCACACTATTTTATACTACTCAAGTACTCAACATTTTTCACAAGATTACGAATGAACTATATGAATAATTCTATTCTATTCTCATCATTGGCACACTCAAGAGAGACTAGAAAGACAAACATTTTTACTTCGTGGACTTTTTCTCCTAAGAGGTAAAGGGGGGAGGCTACGGCATGCAGAAATAAATCATGTTTAAAAATTTCCCCAGGACGCAAATAATTTTCAAAAATCGGCTCAATTCATTTTTAGGAGGGGTTATTTTGCATTATAGTACTTTCCAATACTAAATATATAAAATGAGAAAAATGCGAGAACAACCCATGACCTGCAGTTGACCAGCCAAAGGAAAAAATACAAAAACGAAAATGTTCATCTCTTGATACGCTACACGTTTGTTCGAATCAGTTTTCCGGATTTTTCATTGTAACCAATCTACGCCCGGAGAAAATTGCAACTTTTTCAGCGAAGGACCCCCTCCCATTTGAGAAAAAGAGCCACTCTCGCATAGTAGTGGAAAGTACAATAAAGAACAACCACTCCTCAAAGTGAGTTAAACTAATTCTTAAAAATTATTTATGCCTTAGGAAATTTTCAAAGATGATTTATTTGTGCATGCCTTAGCCCTCCCCCCCCCCCCCCCAAAAAACTTCCTAGGAGAAAAAGTCAAAGAAGTAAAAATGTTTGCTCTACCACTTTGGTTTCAATATTTTTTTCGTAACGGCGTTATTTGAGAAGTTATTGCCAAAAACTCGAAATTTGCACCCCCCCCTCCCTCTTCCTTGCCCGTCAAAAAGGGCTCGAAATAGGCGTGAGTTTTAGGGAAATTCGGAATATTGAAATATCTACTCCAAAGTACCTATATGAGAAATTTCCGATTTCCGTGAATTTTGATAGGATTTGGGCGATTCTTAAGCTAAAAAGCCCGTACTATATAAATAAATTATGAAACAGTATTTTTCTTAGAAACTGTGTCAAATCTGTTAATTGGAGTTACTGTGTGTATAATTTACACCTATATCCTGTTAAATTTGAAAAGAATACTACTCAATTTGAAGACAAATCATCTCAACCAACATAATTCTCAACTTTGTTGACATAAAAAGATGTTTATTAGCGCATTCTACAAAAGTCTGTCAACAGTTGACCATCAAAAACAGCTGGATTATGTTTATTAAAGATGTTAAAACTTGGCCCATCAATAGTTGACCTTGAACCTGAATTAATTTTATGATTTTAAGCTGAAATGTTGAGGAAAATTGGTAAACCTTGACCTGGGTTGATTTTATGATTCCAAGTTAAAATGTTAGGGAAAGTTAAAGATGTTTAGAGTTGACCCATCAACAATTGATCGTCTACAGTGAACCGATATCATTAGACTAACATAAGTGAAGGGATTTTGATGGCCTGAATGTTGAAGGTCTTAACATTGATGGTCAACTGTTCTGGGCTGTTAACATCTTGATCGCCAACAGTTGGATTATGTTTGACAAAAAGGTTAAATGTCATGAAGATATGATTTTATGATTTTAAGTTGAAAAGTTGAGAAAAATTGAAGATGTTTGAAGTTTAACCGTTAACAGTGGTCCTTGACTGCGGATTGATTTCATGATTTTAATATGAAATGTTGAAGAAAATTAGTTAACCTTGACCTCGTTGAATTCATGGTTTTAAGTTGAAAGATATTTGATAGTGCATTCTACAGTTGACCCGCCATCGGTTTATCCGACAACGGTTGACCTTGACCCTGGTTGATTTTATGATTTCAAGTTGAAATGTTCAGGAGGTGTGATAAAAATTATTTATTGAGAAACCGCGAATATAAAAGTTAAATTTGTACCGACAACGATGCGTGTAGCCAACTTTAGAAATGACAAAAACCACCCAAAAATTTACTTTTTGGCGGATGGTGGGGGGGGGAGGAGGAGGAGGAGGAGAAGAGAGGAGTTGGTTACGTTGGAGATCAAAAATCGGAACCCACAAATAGCAGATTCAGAACCACTACTAAATATACATACCAAATTTCAGCTCACTGGGGGAAGGAGGGGTGCGAAAAAACTGACTTTTTTCAACGCCAAAAAGGGAAAAAATCACCATTTTTTTCCCTTATAAGTGATGTAGGAGGCTAATTTTTAGATGTAATACACAACCTTTAATCTCCTACCGATTGGTTGAAAAATGAACATTTTTTAGGATTTTTGAACCTCATCACCTCTCTTTTCAAATTCGCACAAGACTGAATTTTGATCCAAGGTCATCTCCACTCAAATATATCTAATTCGCAACGAAATGCACGAACTTGACCGATTTTGGTTAGTATTAAACTGAGTAATTGCAAGATGTCTAACCAAAATTTGTTGATCAAAGTGCCTGACTTTGCATGACTTTTTAGCATGACTTTTTCGACATATTCAGCCCCCTAAAAAAGATATAATTTTTTTCCAAAAACTTCGAAAAATATATCATGAATTTAAATTTTCACATTAGCTGAAAATTTTGCATCAATTCATTCTCAACTTCCCATTTTAATTTCTTTTTTTTTTTAATTTAGATTACTTATCAAGAGTGAATGGGATTTTATATCAATTTTCGAAAAATGCATGACTATTGAGTCGATCTTAGTCAAAATGCCTGACTTTGCAGTACCTGCATTCCTTTGCATGACCATTAAACACCCTGAATTTATTTCAGTCGTCAGGAAGAAAAAATGAAAATAAATACTTAACATGTGCAAAAATGATCTCGATGGTTTTCCCGGACTTTAGAACATATTTCGATGATACTCTTCCCATAGCTTGGTTTTCTATGATAATATGAGATAGAAAACCATTGATGGTTTAAAACTCGTATACATACACATAAGCACGATACAGCTTTCTTTCAATATCACGCAAAAATGACAAAAATGCCACATAACTTATCTTGTGCAGACCCCTTGGGATTGAAAACTGCATAATCGTATTTTAATAAGCTATTTAGAATAATGTCGTTCAATTTTGAATCCAGAGATACCATTTGTAGTGAAGCTATTAAAAAAGAAGGCGAACACAAACGGTAAGTATAACATTTATTTTGACTTTGGTTTCCCTCTCGATGACCTTGATACCTATTAATCAAACCAGATTTGGACTATAATGATTTATTAGAAACAGAGGAGAATGTTTCGTTGTCATTTTCAAAAATATTTTCCAACAATTCATTAATAAGTATAATATACATATATTTTTCTTATACGGAAAGAATTGGCGTAAACCAATCAAACGATGTTTATCTTTACGCGGATAATTTGTTGGCTACATCAGTGCAACACGATAGACATCAATCTTATTTCCGGATTTCATATGTATTTAAGCTACTTGGTTTGGTTTTTAGTAAAGCATACTACTATACATAAGTGGGTCATCATAGCGCCACGTTAAATGTCGATCAACATTGTTCGAATGGAATAGGTTTAGGTATACAGCAGGATATATACTGCACTAACTAACGTACAAATACAAAACTAGCAATAATCGAAAAACATATAATCGATTTTGATAATAGTTTTAATTTATAACGAGTTATCGGATACATCGGTTTATTCGCTACATTAGCTATGACAAGCGATTAAGTTAAATAAATCGGTATCAGAATGTAACATTAAACTATGTGTGTTCTGTGTAACGAATATACTATTTCGTAATTGGAAATACTAGTAGCGACTAATGAATTCGTTTTTTAAAAAATTTACATTTTAAATTTGAAAACTATATGCATTGGTATGATATCGGTGTAGGTACGCGCCGCCACGATGCTAACCAACCATCTTATATTTAAATAAATTAGCTACATATTTCCTTATTATACTTAAGATTTTCCATTTTTGAAAATCGTAGGTGAGCTCGTATAGTATAATTTTTTATTTTTTATTGTATTTCTTTGTTTTCTTTCGGCGAATGTAACCGAGTGGATAAAAGGTATAGAAGAAAGAGTGACTTTGATGTCTGTGTGTGTGTGTGTGTGTGTGTGTGTATGTTGGTGGTTTGCCAATGTATTGTATACGTACGTATCTCTGTTTAGTGTATAAGACGACTATACAGCGAAGAGTTTTTCCAACTTTTATGTAATATTATAATTGAGAATGCGTGTATTTAATTTACATATATATTGTTGGTCGATGGATTTTGAGATGTATATTAGCATCTTTGTTTATTTGCACTTCTTTTTAAAAAGATGTCCGATTAGAGTGGATAACACGTAGGTAGGTATAGGTGATTAGAAATTTGTCATATAAGATGGTTTACATTGTTGGTATATTTTGGAAAAACAAAGAAGACAATTTAATTAAATTGAGATTCTATGTAGGCCACATAGTGACCATTATCTATGCATATATGTATATATACATAGGTAAGGTGAATTATAAACTATGCGTTTCAGTGGTTTCAGTCTTACAGAGAAAACCTTTTTGGACTTATGAAATGCCAGTTACTGATTCTGATATTCATATAGCTCCATCACATATCTATAGATATATGTAGAGAGCTAGAGACACACGATGATTTGATAGGTACGTATGGTGGCACATGCTGAGGGTCATTGTTTCGACAGATCACCCAAGTAGTGAAGACGACTGGAAGTCTTTTACGCGCGGTCATCATAAGTATATTAAAAACGTACAATATACTATATGCATGTACATACATATACGATACGTTCATGTACCGCAATCGAAATAAAGTTAAACAATAGGAAATTTTTTTTACTCATTTGTAGTCGGCCAAAGGTCTGAACAAGCAAAAAGTGCGCATTTGAAATTTAAATCCAAAACGTTGGCCGAATATCGCGCCACGATGCAGAAATGCTGATTCACACGAAGATGAAATATCATTTTTGCAGGTTATGCAAATGAAGAACACGTACGAACGAGCCCACTCTCTGACATGTGCATTTTAATGATTCATTCATTATAGAGAAGCAGAAGTATCAAACATTGCAGCACGTCCAGGCGTGGGCAACGAATTACGTCCGCTCGCCACGTGTCCCTCTCGTCGTCGTTGTAAAAAAAAAAAAAAAAAACAACTCGCTTCTTTTCATTCATAAACTTTATACTAATCCGCGTTCTCATTCATATTGCTGGTGTATGTTACACCGTACAATCGTCTTCCATTGAATAGCGACCGAGAAAAAATTATCCTTATAAGATATTTGCGTATTGAAATTTTTTAATTATGTTTCTACTCGTACAATTCTTAATTAATAGTTATGAACGTATCTGGCATAGTTATGCTAGTTATATAGCTATATCTAGGTATGTATGTCTATCTATGTATGTAGTATGTAATGTACATAGACATACATAGATAGATAGTACATACCACATAGATACTCACAACGTCGAATATTTCTTCAACCCGTTTATGACACATCCACGTCTAGTCGTCGAATTTCAACAAGGTCGACGTATTTTAATTAATTTTAATTTAGGCCTAATGTTAAAGATTTACTTTTGACTTGATTTTTATCTCGTTCTCCTATGTTTTTTTTTCTTCTTCTTCGTGCTTATGCACGTAGACGCACTACGTATATATCTTTCTTTTTCGGGATTAATTTATGCAGGCTATTCGCGATCCGATGCCTTGGCGCCATATTAACAATTCCGATCAGTTAGCAAGTGGATTGAATTTTTATAAGAAATTGTGGGTTTTTGTGAATGGAAAAGAAATGTCGTAACGGTAGTAATGGTCATTTTCGAGCCAAGTGATTCTTTAATGAATCGTGAATCGTGATGCTGCCTGCATATACTTTCCAATATTCTGTTATTTTTATACGCGCATCTTCTGATTTTAATCTGATTTCCGGTCGTCGTACGATAAATTTATGAAAACGTGAGTCACAGGTTTAGGCTCAGATTTGAATTTTTTATTGATCGAAGAAATCGAGAAATCAACTACTTTACGTCTTATAATAGGTACTTATTCTGTTCACTGGCGCAGCCAGGAGTGACTCAAAGGATGGCGTTTCCGTTTTTTCTAAGTACTATTTTTTTTTTTTTTGGATCTGATCAGTAAATGGTACGTCCTAGCGAAACGAGGGCGAAATTTTGAAAAATGGACTTTTTTAACGATCACAAAGTGCAATTTCAGGAGTTTTAAGAAATAATTTCTGCATAAATGTAAAAATCATTCGAGTTTTTCGGCCTCAAGGGGGTGCGAGCGTGGGGGAGGGGGGATTACGTCACTGATTCTGTTTATAAGGTCTACTAGGCCAGAATCTAAATCATCATACATATTTCATGAATTGAACTATAGTACCAAATTTCGCCTACAAATATTAGAACTGGTTACTATTTATGATTAAAAGAAATACTTATCTCGTAAGGATGTAAAAGCTTGTTGCATAATGGTAACATTCTGCGAATCAAATTTGGAGAAAGGCATGGGATTTTTATAGTCACGAGAGATTCGTTCTATTTGTTAGCCTCAGGTTTTCGCATTCCATCTGGATCATTTTCCAAATTTGTCCAGGGATGTTCGGTGAATCGAAGGAAAACTTATCCAATTTAATAAAAGTACGTTGTTTTGTCAACGCAATAGTACAGAGTTGAAGTACCAAAAACATCCAGAAATATTCACATACTCGCCCCTCCCCCCAACCCCCCCCAAAAAAATATTATTTATTTCAGGAAAAATAGTGTCATATAGCATCGAAATAAAATCGGGAAGAAGAAACTGGCAAACAAGTGGTGGAATGAGATAAACTATAACAAGTAATTAAAAATCGGTCATTCATATTCTTAAATTCCAGCTCACAAACTCCGATTTCCAAAATACCCTTAAATCCTTAAATATGTGAACCTGATTCACATGAATCTCGTACCTTCGTCTCTATGAAATCTCTTCAATTTCTCAATCTTTTCTCATATTTTTTCTTCGTTACTTCCAACTGCATTCATCAACATAAATCCACTACAATTTATATCGAGACATGTGACTCCCCCCCCTCATATCATTCATCAACACTCATTTTTTCAAAACAGAAAAATACCCAAATTTCATTTATCATCGCCCCCCCTCATTGCATTACTCAACATATCCCACTTCCAATAAACACCTGCTCAGAATTTGATATTCAAGTCTTATGTATGAAGAGATTCCAGCCCTTGTAAGTATACTTAGCAACGAGGTTATTAATCAACATCTTGCTGAAATGTTCCTCAATGTATTATCTTCCTATGATATAGAACTCGGGTAATTATCCTGGAAATCAACCCAACTCATAAACCAAACGCTTCATGTCTTTTACATAATCTCTCAAGCCCCAGAAAAAAACATTATCCTTTCCTAACGAAAATTCTGAGTTTGCCACACTTAGTTCGTCTATTCTAATCTAAACTAACGCCTAGAATTTTTAGATTGTCCTTTCAGTTCAAAAATTCGTCTAATAACTCTCCTTATTTCTGAATTATACCCATATTCTTTCATTTCCTCAATCTTCTACAAAAAATCCAACGACCAGACAGGTCTTTGTAGTAGGTGTTCCATCTGTGCAATCAAAAGCATTGATACCGCAAATATAACAGAAGGCACCTATTCTACATCAATTAACACAGTTGAGGACAATTTATGGCTGACAATTACATTAAATGAAGACCTAACCAAAATAGAATCTCCGAAAGATCGAGTACCACCATTAAAACAAGTCACTAATGAAGAATAAAAAGATTTAGAAAAAATTGAAGAAAGATAAGATGAAATCAAAAAAAGTTATTTGAACTTGTTTCGAAATAAGTATTATTATTAATTTACGTTCACAGAGTACATTGCGTTATAAGAAAGTATAGATAGGTACATCGATACAAGTTTTTCACCTCAGAACTGATGATTCAAATTTTAATTGAGAGTTTTGAATCAAAAAAATTTAGCTGGGTCAAAACTGATGAAAGAGCCGAGTTCTACGACCCAAAATTAGGGTATAAGCGATATATTCCCAAATTTTTAATTTTTGAGTTAATTTTTGTTACGTTGTGATAGATATCTACTCTTGAGCACAGCTAAAACCGGTTTGGATAGAACAAATTGAAAAGAAAATTTTACCAAATAATTTTCATATGCTTAGCTACAAATCGAATCAAAGAGTTTGAAATTTGCTCATCTTTTATTAAAATGGCGAAGTTTTGAAATTTTTTTGAAAAAAATTTTAAGATTGGTCACGTTTTTGTTGGCATTTTTACGTATAGCGATTTTGAGAGTCAATTTCGTGAAAAACCAAGTACATCACGTGAAAGTAGACTTTTTTCTAAGTATATTACGATATTTTCGCTACATAGTGATACGCAAAGGCCGTTGCAAAATCACTAGAAATGCCGGAAAACGAATCAACAAAATACATTTTGGGATCTTAGAAGACCAATAAGCCCATTTCTGGCCATGTCAGATATTTATTCTTTTTTTCTACAGAAACTAAAAATCATTTACTTAGCTCGATATCGACCAAAATCCGTCAAATTTGGGCAGTAGGCTTGGATTAGTGGTGGATTTGATATTTTCAAATAGGGATGGCCTTGGATTAAAATTCAGTTACCCCCCTTCCCAAATTTGGTAGAGGAGGTCCTGAGTGGCTAAAATGACAAAAATTACCAATTTTTTAAACTAATCAATTGAAGAATCAAAAATTGTATAACATACACAAAAATCAATCCCCTACGTCGATTAGGTGGGTAGATATGAAGAGTTACCCCCTTTTTGACCTTGAATAAAGGCTATTCAGTCCATGTTTAATATAAGGCCTATATGCGTATTTTGAGAGTTTCGACTTTTCGGCCTCATTGCATCCCCTCACAGTCCAAAAAACATAAATTTCATTCAGTTTTTCATCATTTTTTATTGCATTAGGAGTTGAAATTTGGTATATGGATTCAATAGGGGTCCCAGATACTACCCATACCCTCCATCCACATGTTCAAAAAACATCATCACAAAGCGCTTATTTTTTCATTTCGTGAATAGGCAATACGCATATTTCCTTTACTTGACGAAAATCAGGTTCAAACAGCAACGCATTTCGAGCAGAATGGTTTATATCGTATTAAAAATACGTTAAATGAATTTCCTGAGGATTTTTCACTCTTCGTCATCTGCATTGTACAGAAATGCAACAATGAAAAATGTTTTGTCCCTGAAATATCGATTAAATTTAATTCTCTGGTAATTACGCGTGACCAATCTTCATAAAATTTTATGTCCTATAAACTAACAACGACATGATCTCTCTTATACCAGGTATCTCAGCAACGACGAATGATCGTTTTAAGCATAAGAATTCGATAGTTTCTAATTCATGCCATCTCCGTCTCTCATCCACAACTGCAGTTTCTACGAATTTCAAAAATATTAGGTACAAGATGTATATAATTGTACAGTTGTCATTAAGTATCAAGTTATATACTATGCACATTTAGTTGAGTCATTTTTTTTTTTTTTTTAGTTTTGTGTAGCAATTACGAATGTAGGTACCTACTTGCGAGTAATTACATGTAAGATGGAAATTTTAATACCATTCGAGGAGACCCACCATTGCGAAAAAATAGCGTAAATAATCGTTTCAATTTGCGTATAAAAATTATTAAATTGAAATTACTTGTACTGTAATTCATTAGAAATAAAGAGACCAACGTAAATCTTCTGGCAAACGCACAGTAGCTAGATAGCTACCTGGGTATAATAATCAAAGGGGGTGGAGGGGGGAAGCGTTAGTCTTTAAGAATGGGATGACAGGGCGGCTGAAGGGAGGGAGGGGGATACTTGCAACATTCCGATCTATAAAAATACACGTAAAACAATTATTTTTCAAAGTCTCAGAAAAAAATGACAGCGATAGAAATAACGTCGCAAAATGTTGTGGAAAAAAATGGAAACGAATTATCGTTCAACATGAGTAAAAAATCGCCGTTAAAGGTTGAAATAGGTGAATATTACATAGAAGAGAGAAGGGAATGTCAGAAATTTCGCATTTAGAACTAAATCGTCGTAAGAAATGAAATAGCTACCAAGGTATATATGCGCGTATTATGATATACTGGTAAAATCCGCCCACAATTAACAACATCATAACATCATTTGTACCGGTTGGTCAGTGCGATGCATGAGCGAAACTGTCATTAAACATGGGTTACCTGTGGGTTAATTAATGTTATCATGGCACTTGGGCTCGGTTTCGTTTGTATTGGTGAATACCGTGGTATTATACAGATACAAATATACGTAATACGTATAAACTTCACTAGGTATAGATATTTTTTGTATAATGACTTTTAGGATGGTTGAAACTCGTGCCTAGATTATATGGTTGTTGGTGGCGTCCTGCAGTTTATACGCAATTGTTGATAGTAAAAAACTTATGTTGCGTATTGTTCGACAATTTTTATCCATATACCTCGTATTTTCATTTTTGTAGAATGAAATTTACCCAAAAAAAAATGATACGACAAATGTACGGATAGCTATGACGCCGACAAGACGTATATCTTTAATAAAAAATATAAAATTTGTACATTTATATAGGTTAAAATTGACTGATATCGCCGTCATCATCGTGGTTGGCGCTAAGTAATGGTAAATTATGCAATATAATCGCGCGATGTTCGGACGGTCTGTGCGCCGCCGCACCTTACCAAGCTTCATCAGGCTACGATAAAAAAACACGTTTAATTTGCCATCAGCGACATCAACCCTGATTTCAGCCGATAATCGATTTTATTCACGCGTCGTTTCGATCGGAATTAAGTCATTTTCGTCGAGTTTTTACGATTACACGTACTGCACACGTAAGAGTATTTCGTATTTAGCTTGTGTGCAATGCGTATATGTATGTATAAGGCAGATAGAAAGAGAAAGGAAGATAGGTGAATTTTTTTTTCATCTTATTTGTGAGACAAGGTTCACCACGTAATACTATATAAATTTAAACGTTGAAATCGTCGTAAAAAATTACATTAAGGAGGTATTTTTTTTTTTTTTTCACTCTTTACGTATATTTTACTATCGTTCACGAAACGACGACATAAGTACGCTGAACGTTCGCGTATATACGATGTAACGGTGAAGAAGATGTTTTTTAATAAATTGAGCAGTGGGTGATATGGTTACCACACATGGTGACCACCGGGGGAGCGCAGTGTGTAGCGGGGATTAAAATAGTAGGTGCGCCCCCTTGTTTCCATTCACCATTGTCAATCCACAATCCACGTTTACACGAGAGTATAACGGTTAGGTGGACAAGACATCGAGATTCACTTTTTACTCGAGTCGTAGCTTTTTTCTTTTTTTTTTTTTTTTTTTTTTTTTTTTTTTTTAACAATCGTTCTCGCCAACCCCGTCACTATAATTCAATTATTTTATTAGTATTCGTGTGATAATGGACAAATGTGGAATGTCCACTTTCACGATTCTAATAATCCATAAAAACCAACGTTGTTATACGCGCATGTATATATACCTGGCTGATGTAAAAAACATTTGTCGTTCGAGTTCGAATCAAAAATCGTGAGAATATTTTTTTAAACGCGGTACGATTGTGCTTTATTATCGCGTAATATATAATAATAATACATACGCACACTACACACACAACAGACGAAGCGAAATGGAGACGTATGAAACGTGT
Organism: Ferrisia virgata; assembly: GCA_900060175.1. NCBI lineage: Eukaryota > Metazoa > Arthropoda > Insecta > Hemiptera > Pseudococcidae > Ferrisia > Ferrisia virgata. Next base: position 46,500 of record FIZR01017596.1, read on the forward strand.
GTCATCGAGGTCGTCAAAATTAACTCTACTCGTACCGCTGAGTCGCGATTTTTTTCTTTCTCTTCGCACACAGGTATCCTTTTAAGGAAGATTACAAATTTTACTCGTATTAAGAGGAATTCTTATACATGGGTTTTATATGTAGCTTTTTTTTTTTTTCATAGTATATACTTAATCGTGTATTTGCGTGGTAGGTAGGCATTAGGCAGTACATACTGTGTATGGATTATCTTAGTTGAACGGTGCACAGGTTAAAGAGCACGTCGTCAGTATGTCTTTATTTTTTTGCAAAAATCTTACGCAATTCATTACACTATATCTAACGTAACTGAAAAATTACAAATAAAAATTTTATACGGTGTCGAAAACTCAAAATATACACGTCGATGTCACAGATATACCATACCTTGGACCCATATACAAGGTATACTAATTTGAAGTGAATTTTGCGTTACCTTATATATACAGATACGAGTATAATACACATATGAAAAAAAAAAAAAGAAAAATCGACTCGCCGGTTTAATCTTTTAATAAATAGTTATTTTAATACATTGAAAATATAAACATAAAAATCGTCTCGGAATGACTATATAATTGCGCGATTGAGATGAGTTAAATATTATGTTATTGCATCCGGTGGTCTATCGGTTTGTGTCTTTCGGCTGTCCAAAGCATACACAACCCGACTAGTCTAATCCGATAGAAAAATAAATTCACCATTGTTGATAGAACTTGTTTAAATAATAGTTTCGATTTTGGAATATTTCTAATTCTAAACGATTATGTTAATAAAGTACCCCACAGGAATAACCACAATAATGAGAAGGTCAACGTCGTCATATTTGCTGACGAGTGATCTTACATCAATGAGTACTAAACTGGTTGCGCTTAAACGTTTGCTTACATACGTATTGAGTTAATAAAACTCCGTTATTTACGTTTGTCAATTTATTTATTATGATATAGCTAATGCAAATATAGCTCTCTTTGATAAATCATTGTCCAAGAATTGTGACGTGAAAAAGGCACCGCGGGGGGAGAGGGCAATATTTCAAAAACATTGGTCTTTACTGTTTTAGACAATTTTGATAATTTCCTTAGAAAGTTTTTTGAATCTCCTTTCTAAAAACCCATTCTGAACTATTTTCCAGCATTTTGAGGGTTTCCAGCCTAATTTCGACTTTTCCTCAAGACTGTCAATCAGAAGCACCTAATATTACTCACAATAAGCTACTCTTATTTAAGTTAGTTCATTCGACAACATTTGTTAGACTTGGTTTTGTAGGTGTTCGCATGAAAATCCTCTCTGTCGCCGATTTGAATAAAATTCATCCAAAATGTTGGTTTTGATACAAAACCACTGCAAAAAATTTTTTGATCCGTCCCTCCTTCCGACCCGCGTAACATGGTTATATGTGCTCGGAATTCAATATTTTCCTTCTCCGAGGAGGGGAGTTCAAAAACTTTGAAAGTTTCACTGAAAATGCTTACAAAGTAGGCGTGCATGTGAGAGTTTTTTTCAAAATTTTTGGCCCGATTTCCTATGTCATATTGACGATGAAAATCATCAGGCTATATCGTGTATTGACCTACAGTGGGGGGGGGGTGGTTATCAACAAAATCCATTTAGAGGTGCTAGAAAACCATTACGACCATTTTTGGCCATGTCAAATATTTATTCATTTTGCTATCCCCCCTACCCCCAAACTAAAAATCATTTGCTCAGCTCTATTACGACCAAAATTGATGAAATTTGAGAAATAGGTTTACATTGGTGGCGGATTTGATATTCGGGGTTGACATTGACTTTGGGTCACAATTTAGTTATGCCCAAATTTGGGAGAAGCAGTGCTGAGGGGCTGAAATCGTAAAAATTGTTCCTTTTTGAGCCAATCGATATACAGTCAAAAGTTACATGACATATCCAAAAATCAGCTTCCTAGATAAATCAAGAGGGGAGATATGAGACGTTTTTCCCTTTTTTGACCTCAGAAAAGGACTGTTCCTCCCCTATCTCTCCACCAAATTCAACTGAAAATTTGAAATTTGGTATTTAAACTTAGTAGGGGTAATATATGCGCCTTTGGGGGCTTTCGATTTTTCAGACACATTGCACCCCCTTACAGCTTCAAAAATGTAGTTTCTTGGTCAGTTTTTCTTATGTTTTGAGTTTGTTTCTCGCATAGCTTCAACTCCTCACAAGTTGAGCTAGTAAGTCGAAATTCTGTATGTGGATTTAGTATAAGTCCTAGATGTGCCTTTTGGGGGTTCCAACTTTTTAGTCTCATTGCATCCTCTCACAGCCTTGAAAACGTAGTTTTTTGATCAGTTTTTCTTATTGAGAGCAGCTCTAGCGAAGCAGGGACACGAGCTGTGGTTTACATATTTCTATTATGTAAATATGACATGTAGATTTAGCGGGGTTCTGAATACTACTGATTAAGAAAAAACATCGCGTTTCAATCTATAAATTCCAATATTTCACGAAAATCAGACTGAAAAAGCGTCGGTCTGAATGCAACTACCAGGAAAGATTTGATTACTGAGCACACGACTTTTGCTGCCCACAAAATCGTCAAAGACTGCGACAACAAATTCTGCTCATTTTCAATGGAACATACGTACGCCATTAGAAAAGTGGCAATAATGAGTTCCGAAGAAAAACTTATTCTGGTCAGAAAAAAGATCATTTGGTTAAGCCATTTACCATACGTGCTACCGACTGTTACATAGCAGACATGTTAGGCTCATTCAATACGTAATGTAATCGATAATGAGAAAAATTTTCATTCCGTATTGCAGCAAGGTAATAAGGGGTTTCGGAACGTAATTCCATACATGACCGAAAAAAGGTTTCAAGTACAAATGCCTTCTTTCAAAGGAAATAAACCTCAACTAAGTACGACTAAAGCGAACGAATCCAGATTCGTTACAAAAATTAGATAGACAGCAGACTCAACCCACGGGATGATATAAAAAAATATTGGTTATTGGATAGGAAAATTGACAACAAAATGTTGCAAAAAATTGGTTCTTACAACAAAATCGCTTGTTTCTTCATAACAAACACACCGAGAGGTTAGTGTACAGGTATGTAAACTCAAATTTACCATGCATATCTTCCTATAGCCTTTAGCTTAAATTTTCTCAAAAAGCTGGGTTTTGAGAATTGAAGTGCAGAAGTGCAGTATTTTACTTATGATTCGAAAAATTCAAAAAATAATTGAAATTACAGAGAACTGAAGTAGTATACCTAAAATTGGCTACCAGAACCAATTTTCAACCATTTGAAAAAAATCCTTCTTTTGGTTTTTAAAAGTTTTGGCTTTTTTTGAATTTTGAAATCTCTCTTTAGGTATCCACATCAACTTCAGCTGCTAAAAATCCAACTGCAGTGATTTTTATAAAAAGTTTTTCCCATCTGTTCGGCTGAAGTTCCCTAAATTTTAAGATTTTGAGGAGAATACAAGTTTTGAAAATTGTACGAAATAAAAAAATATAAAATAAAACCTCCAACTAGTAAGTTACTACGTATAAAATAGGAATTTTTATATCCAAAAATTGATAATTTTTTCAAAAATGCTACAAAATTATCATATTTTTTACTTTTGTAAAACTAAAAGAAAAATCAAATATTACTTCGTGAAAAAAGATAGCAATGTCTCTAACGAATATTTTTTAAAATATTTACAGTACACGCTACACAGTACACAAATATACGAAAAATATTCACATAGCTCGTAATATTAATATTATTCATCGCTTCATTCATAGTATTCTAAGAATTCGTAAGCTTTCAAAACGAGACTTTTTTTTTGTAAATAATAATTACAGTCATTCAGTAAGTCACGTTTATATATTTGATAATTTAATCGACCATATATGATTCATTTTATTCCTCAGCTTCCGCTTTAGAAAGGATATGAATCAGTAAATTGATGAATCACGAATTACCTAGCTATAATTTTTTTACGATAAATTTTCGACTATTTTTTTCCTCCATTCGGTACTTCCATCTCGTTAGCCTTCGCACATATGCAAATTCATAATTTTACAAACCAAATAAAACACATACTTAGGATAATAGAGACCCGCATATCCATCACTTGCAGTCGAAATTTGTACCGATATTAGACACGAAAATAACACACCTCTGAGGTTAATCACCAGTACACGTACGGTTCAACTCGATAAATTTTGACACCTAAGAAGATCCCATTTAAGGACTCCGTCCGGCTCATTGATGTTGTTGGTGTTATATGTATGTAGATATTCGACAAGACTATCAATTTTTCAATTAAACCGTCTATTTTAACGTAGTATAAATAAATCGAAACGAAGTGTTGAACGTATTCGTCCATTCACCAACTTATAACCTATCGAATAAGTAAGAATACGCCGACGAAGTGTGAATTTACGACCCTCGTAGATTGGCGCTGGCGAACTGAGAATTATTTCCGCGTCGTAAATCAATTACCGGTTAATTTCAATGAAAATTTGTACTCGTGAAAAAAAAAAATATAGCTAAAAGGGATGATGGTGATGATGATGACGACGATGATGATATAGATAGAACAGGTACCTATCTAGACCTACATATATTCCGATATTTTGAGGGGAGGAAGTGGTACAAATGTAGGAGATATGGTCGACACAAGAGCAATAATGTTCTACAGTACATGGATGGTGTATCGGTAGACCACCTACATAATATGGGACCTTTGGCTTATCTTTAATTATCTCCTTAATCAGCACTAGTGTATACATATATGTATCGGACATGGATAAATCTCGATTATACCTTTACCCCTTCTTAGGCCTGTTAAACCTATAATGAATAGCCACACCTGCCACCAAAAATTTATTATTCGTTTTCATATCGTTCCCTCCGGGACATTCTTTCAACGGCAAGTATATCCGTCTCCGATTCTCATGCAACCCGTAGCCTATACCAATACTCGTAATGTAATTTATATACGTCACACGATTATACTTATATGTACTATACATACATACTATAAGTAAGCATATACCTGTAATACAGCTTCGTATATACTGTACATATGTATAAAAATATCTACGGCAATTGCCAACGTGAATTTTACGAAACTTATCAAACGACAGAAATTAGCTTTTGTCATCGAGCATGTCTTTGTTGCAGTTATTGACGTACGATACGCGGTGTCTAATCATTTATTTTAATTTATTATGTTTTCTCTCTGACCTACTGACCCTTATGAAAGACGTACGTCAAAATACGTGGAAAATTTATAGAAAATTTTCGTTCATTTGATTGGATTTTTTTCTCCTTCGCGTTCCTTTCATTTCACCTCGTATACCAGGTACACGAAAGTTTAGCTGTACCTACTTCTGATGCTTATGTAAATAGCGTCGAAACCATCGTGATTAGGTTCTATTGACGGTGAAGAGGCAAACATTGTATTCAAATATAAACCGCTACCGCAATACTCGTTCTAATGAAATTTCAACAATAAACCTATTTGACAGCATCATTATTAAAGAAAATGCGACAACAATGACCGCCACTTTACATAGTATGGAATGTACAGTACGTTAAATAAATTCTGAACTACTCGCACTGTGTCTTTTTTTCATAGATATCACAACTTCTCCGTATGCTCTTGAGTTTGCATTGTTATATCATCTTCAGATTCCTCCTTATAACGTTTCTCTAAATCGAATGGTGTACCAGTGAATCGAAACATTCTTGCCAAGGATTAAACGATAGAAGGTAACCACTTTTCACCATCGTATTTTTTCCAAGTCCAATTTGTATCAATTTCTTCAAAGTCAATTTCGAAAAACGGTGATTAAGTTAAAAGAAAAATAAAATTTTGAATGATGAGTAGAAAAAGTTCGATGCTTTTTTAACCTGGTTTTCGGGAAATGTTGAGTAACAAAACTGCTTTTCCTTTACAAGGGTGGCCTGGAGTGCCTACAAATTGATTTAGAAAAGAATAATAGAACCTTCGAGAATCCACATCTAGTACGCTTACCGAATTTATGTATCGAATTTATACTTCCTAGCTCGTAACGGGACTGAAAAGTCAATACCTAAAAAACATGTAAATATAGGACCCCTACTAAATCTACACTTCAAGTGCACAACTTGAAAACCCTCGAAAAACGTTAAAAATTACTCAAAAAATAATTATTTAGGGCTGTGAAGATGATACAATGGAAATAAAAAATCGATACCCCAAAGGCATATTTGGAATTTCTATGATATCGACATAGCAAATTTCAACCCACTACCTCATTTTGCGGAGTGTGTATGTGGAAGGAGGGAGGGAGGGGTGCGAGGAACCAACTTCTAAAACGACATAACCAAATCTAACCAAACCAATGACACCTTTTTTCGCGACTGTGAGGAGGGGCAGTGAGGTTAACAAGCGTAAACCCTCAAAAAACGCAACTGGGCACCGAGTAAATCTACACGGCAAATTTCAGCTCAATAATTCAATGTAGGGAGGGGAAGAGGGCTTCTGCGAAAAATCAAATTTTTCAAGGTCAAAAAAAGGGCAAACTCTCAATACCTACTGTTCTAATGGACGTAGAAAGTTGATTTTTGGATATGTCATACAGCTTTTAATTAGCTATCAATTTGTTGGATATTGAATATAGGTGATTGTAATCCTTCAGCGCCCCTATTCCTAAATTTGGACATGACTCAATTTTGATCAAAGCTCATCCTCACGTATACATATTTCATCAGTCAAAAATCCAAGCCTTTTGGCCAGAATTGAACGATTCTGGTGGGTATCGAGCCTAGTAAATGATTTTAGTTTTCGGGGGAAGCAAATGAAAATAAATATCTGACGTGTTCAAAAATAATCTCAATCTCATTCTCAATGCCATTTAGTATCTATAAACGGAGTTTTTTGTATCAAACCCCCTCCCCTCACTATTATTGGTTTTATTGTGTGTGAAAACCACGTGTTCTTTAACAATGTGACAGAAAATCAGGTCAACAGTATAAAATTTTTGTACTCAAAGATAACATCAACTCTGGATCCGAAGAACAAAATTTAATACAAAGTGACTGTACAGGGTGTTTCGCTTCAAACTCCCTTCCCTTATGCAAGTGATAGTCAACCAATAAGATTACATGTATAATGGTTAGCATACCCGAAAAATAGAAGGGACTGAGATATGCTAATATCAAAATTTCATTTTCCCCCAAATCATGCGCTAACTTTGAAAATTCATCGAATTTGTATGGTATAAAAATCAAGAGTGGGGAGGGGGGTGAAGTGGTCCGTAAAATATGACAAAATAGATGCAAAAAAAATGACTAAAAATGTGTACCTTTTTTAGATTTTTATGAATAACTCTTGAAAAAGCTATTATGAGCACCTCATTAAAAAATTCTAAAATGAACGGTAGTGCACCTTCAATTTAGTGGTTGGGGTGGTAACCTCGAGGGCTGCATTTATACCGAGAAAAAAAATACCAATTGAAGAAAAACATTTCTTAGTCATTTTTGGACAAAATTCTTATTTTGAAGGTAAATACAAAAGAAGTAAAACGATTGCGCGACAAGACAAGGAATCTGTGTGAGGAACAGTAATAAAAAAATCAAGAGTGGGGATCAAGTGGTTTGTAAACTACGACGATGCAAGTAGAAAAAAATTTAGTTGAACATTTTCAATTTTTTCAATTTTTTGTGGATAGCTTCTGAAAAATCGATCATGAAGTCCCTACTAAAAGTCTTTAAAATTACTAGAAGTGCACCCCCCCCCCACGGTACGATCAGAGCAGAAACCCTGAAGGATGCTTCCCATTGGAGAAAAAAAAATGTGAAATGTTCAAATTTATCAATTTTTTTCCTAAAAAGTTCACGATTTTCCATTGTATAACATTCAATATATTTTTTCCTCGATGGGGAACAAGCTTCACCTCCAAAAGGCTCATTCTTTCATTTAGAACATGAACTAAATGTACAGGCCTTCAAGTACGATGCATCACGAACCAAATATCTTGGTAATTGTATCATTTGAACGAAAATTCAACACTACATTTTTACGTATCCCTTTTTGCTCATTAAAAATTATTTTTCAAATGACATAATATCTAGCATTTCTCCTCAACGACTTCAGTAATTCTGAAAATCTCAACCATCGTTTATACGTCGATTGAAATTTTCCACTTACTCAGCTACATTGTACATATACTTCTCAATACTATATACACGAATAGGCATATTAATATGCTATTAAAACAATATCTTTGCTACTTGGCGGACGTAACGTTACGTTACGCATTGCAATGGGCGGAAAGCGCCTATAGACAATACTTTTGATGTGGAGGCTCGATAAGGCGCACAAACTATAAGTAGCCCACAACGGAAACTTTAATCGAAACCTACACATGTAAACAGTATTGTTTTATCATTGTAATTTCAACCTTTCATTGCGCATAGCCGGCAGCATTAATTTATATCTATAATGTTTACGGTAGTCAAAGACTATCCTTTTATCCATATCACCGTTTACTATCGGACTATATTAGATTTAACAATAAATAGTTAACATCGTCCTATGTTAACATTGGCAAGTGAATACATATCGTTATTGTAAACAGTTTGTATAATAGCGGTTTTTCTGTGTCAGTTTATTAGCCAACATAGCGTGTATTCCGAGTAAGCCCATTTCGCTGCTCTGAATCTAGCATGTTCATCTATATATGTAATAATAATACGAGTAGGTACATACTGTCGCACATTGCAGTCTATACGTATGTGTATAACTTCCTCAGAATAACGAGATAATTTTAACGAGAAATACCTACCTGTACTTATGTCGCCTCAAAAGGATACCTCCTCAATATGTCGTCTTATACGTGTAGCATGAAATGAAAAACCGTTAAACTATCAACTGATTTGTAAAACACTTACTCGAAGAGAGAAACCCACTCATAAAATTTTTACAAATAAAGTCGCAACCGAATAACGTCGTCCGGTATTATTTATTAGATGCGACAATAATAGTATAATAGAAAAAACACTTGGAAGAAAACATTAAATTAATACTATTTACCGTCGGATCATTTGCATTAGTGTAGGATGTGCAAATTTCATCCAGCACTTGACAATGTAATGTATTGTCCGCTTTAGAATAAAACCATATAAAAGATTCAGCCTTATATTAGCTTCATAATGGTTAATTTTTGACGCAAATTATACCAAAAGGAGGTGGCGGATCTGTTTATCCGATAATGTACTAAACGTTCTCCTAATAGGTTAATATCCAAGCCAGCTGTATTATGTATACCATATGCATTTATATTTTTTTTACGAGTTCGGTAATTTTTCAAAATATACGTGGATAATCTCCAGGTATCATTTTTACTACCTTTTCTTACACGCATATCGATGAAAATATAACCATAAAATCTAATCAGAGAAACAACGAAAAAATTAACGACATTTAGAACACATTCGAGCCTACAGACCAACCTAAATAAATAACCCATCGGGTAAACAAACAAGTTAATTAGACGAATGTTATATATATATTGAGATACTTGGCTGTCGTTCATTTTATCTCTTAATTTGTTTAAACTGACATGACGAAGATGAGATGGATGGAAAAAAAAAAAAGAAATCGTAGTAGTACACAAGTTACTGAAAGTAGCGAGTTTCATTTTAGGCATGTAAAAGTAGATAAAAGTAAAGCTGAACCGTGAACATGAAATTCAATTTATGCGCAAAATGAATTAGGAAAATATTTTTTTCAAATATGCACATGAAACAAGCAAATTCACTGAGCAAGTTACTTGTATGATATGGTGATCTCCGTTCAGCTAAATATACGTTCTATTTTATAACGTCCAAGAGAAGAAAAGCAGGATGAAGATACTTTTAAAAATGCAACTAATTATTAGAAAATTAAAAATGAAGATAGATTTACAAATCACCCAGTAACAATCTCGAACAACTTCTACGTAAACTTTATGCAGATACCAGAGGAAGATTTTGTCGTCGATAAGGTCTGAAATAACGCTGCCAGGATTCCAAGAATGATTCACCCTCTTATTTATCAACAGACGAGCAACGTGTTACCATGTTCGTTGGCAACTTGCTGGAGAATTATACGCTGGTATGAGCCAATTCGACTGAATATTGAAGTATCAAGTCTGGGCTGGAAAATTTTTTCCGGTCCGAAGAATAAAAAACTGACAATGAAAACATCTGCATTGGGGTACTAGAAACTGATACCATTTTTGGCCAAACCAGATACTTATTCCGTCTATCTATTTTTTTTCTCCGAAACTAAAAATCATTTGCTAAGCTCGATACTGACCAAAATGGGTAAAATTTTGGTAGTAGGCTTGGACTGGTAACGAATTTGATATTTTCAAGTTGGGATGACCTTGAGTCAAAATTCAGTAATCCCCAAATTTAGGGGAGGGGGGCTGAGATAATACATTTGCAAAAATTGTTTGTTTCTAAACCAGTCGATAGAAAATCAAAAGTTGTACAACATGACCAAAAATCAATCTCCTAGGCCAATTAGGAGGGAAGAAATGAAGGTTTTGCCCCTTTTTGACTTAGAAAATTGGCTGCTATACGCGTATCTCCTCTCCAAATTGAGTTAAGGAATTGAAATTTGGCATGTAGATTTAGTAGGGGCATTAGATGTGGCTTTCGGAGTTTCGACTTTTTATCCCCACCATGCCCCATCAAAGTTCCAAAAAAGTGATTTTTGGGTGATTTTTCTCATTTTTTGAGTTTATTCCACGCCCATTTCCCCTCCCACAGCATTAAAAAATTAGTTTTTTGATAGGTTTTTTCATTTTTTGAGTTTGTTTTCCGCATTTCTCCACTAAATTGATCTAGGTGATTGAAATTTGATGTGTTCCTAAAAATGGTACTTTTGGGGGTTTTCAGCTATTCACTCTAATACCTACCTGGGGCCATACCAGTCTACAACTGATCATGAAAAAAACATCGTAGAATCCTGCCTTTTTTTTTATTTCATAAATGGAAAATGCTCCAAAGGTAAGCCATTGCAAAACTTTAAATTCAGAGCTCTCTTTTTCTCTGTTCAAAAAAAAAATCATAACAGAATGAAAATATACACAAGAAAGCTTTCCCATCTACTTATTAAAATTATGCATTTTTTAGATCGAAAAACTTTATAAAATTCTGCGCACTTGGAATTCTATTAAATTTTAAATGGTAACCAATCATCTACGTATAAATTCAGTGACGTAAAGATTCAAATTAATTGAAATTCTTGAAGAAGAAAAAAAAAGGCATGAAAGCATAAAAATATACGTGTACGTAAAATGAGCAAATTATTACTTTTTCAAAAAAAACCACTCGTTATACTAAACTACTTTACAGTACTCTACTTATTACTCTATTAAATCATAACCTTTTCATAAAAAATTCTTAATAAATTCATAATTATTTCTGTACATTTAGAAAAAAAAAAACAGCATCGTAGAAAATACCAAGACGTAAGATCCTGATACCCATAAAGTTGAACCATACCATCTTCTACACGCGATTACCCCAGGGTTTAATAAATCCTCGAAATAAAGAAATTGTAATAAAATTTTATGGCGAATTTTTACGTACGCTGCAACAAATTTATCACCAGAATGTACGCGGTATTAGCAAAGTAATCCTTGAACACTCACCATACCATACCATACTATACTATACCAGTTGATAGTAGCTAAGGCAGCTCACTCGCGAACGTAATAAATTCATCGATAAAAAATTTTCTCTTCAGCGATGCAAATACGCCACTAATTCGATGGCAGAACGCATTAAATCAATTTCATTTACAAATCGTGTATAATTAAAATTTCCAACGCGAACGCGGTAAAATGAAAACAATTATTAAATCTTTTTTTATTAATTAATAACATGTTGAATGAAAAAACAGTAACCGAATTGTAAAAGCGAACTGAATCGCTATGCTGCAGGGGGTTTACCAACGGCACAAAATACCACCCAACCATCACCAAAGTTATCCGGTACTTCTATTTTATACGAAGTAGGCGCTGAAATAACATGTCCAGAATCATTTTAACACGAAGACGATCGAATCTCTATCAATCGAAAACAACGCCATTTAAAAATTTCAATATAATCACCATGCGATGAAAACAAAAGGGAAACAATGCCAAAAAATTTACTTTTTTATATCTGAGGAGGAAAAGGATGAAAAAAAAAACAAATTAGCGACATACCGCGATATCAACGTGTGCGGTCTTATCTAGTGGTACTAATAACCTTAATCATAACGAAACTGTGGTCAGCATGTGTTATACACGGCATTAAAATACTACAATTAATTAGCCATAATAAAGAATAGGTCTTTAATCATGCGGTGATATATTGCGTTCGATTAATTTTAATTCAACTGTGTTACGATTTTTTTTTACGTTTTGTTTAAAGCCGAAAAATAAACCTTTCGATGTTCAAATTTCAGCTACCGATATACCAAAACTGAAGGTAGTAAGCTTACAGTAGGAAATCGTGCGCATATTAAATACATACGTATACAGGGTGTCCTAAATAGATCGACGGCTAAAAAATACAATTCCAAGTTGGACCATAAACAACTATCGAAAAAATACGGCAGAAAGGAAAACATCAAATCTAAACAAAATTTTATCTCACTGAGTCAACTTGAGAGGACTTTGGTTCAGTTGTAAGACACTTCTTTTCCTTTACGCAATCTTTAGAATTTGTTTAAAAATTTACACCTGTAAATTTCTAACCTTAGTATTCTCTTCATTTTTCAAATACTGAAAAAGACACGAAATAAGACATCGTTACAATTTACTTTTGATACCTTTTGTCGAAAATTGTCGTATTTGATCTTTAGAAATCTACAAATACAAAATTTTCGGCCTTTCTCTCCCTTCTTTATTGAAAATAAAAAACGAGAGAAAATTCTACGTTTGAGTCCTGGTTATGTCAAAACAAAAATATACGGCTGTTTTTGCTATGTTAATAACTTGAGTGATGTTTACACCAGGATGTAAATATTTATTTTTAATTTGTACTCAGTTTTTTATACACCGCCGATCATACAAAAGGACTTTATTATACTTCGAAAATGGTAAATAAGTCATAAGTACTGTTTAGGTATTATTTCGTGTTCCCTCTCTCCTTCCTTCTGTCGCGGTTCGACGGTAGTATTAGATTTTTCTGTTATGTTTGTATTCTAAAAGGTCTTGTTTTTCTTTCCCCGTTAGGTCCAGAAAATTAATTTCAAAAAAAAAAAACAAGAAACAAATTGTTTTATGTATTCATTTAAATTGCAACCTAAAAAATAAATGTTCTTTTCTCTAAATTCGTACAGGTCTTAAATTTTTCGACACCTTTTAATATTCGATCAATTACAGCCTTCAAAAAAAGTCATGAATGTTTTTCTAACAAAAAGGCTCTCCTTAAAAACCCATGAGGTGAGGATCCAAAACTTTGATCAACTATGTACCTCGATAATATGCAGCTACTACCAAAGTATCATCTCAAAATTCCACCAGGGCAAATTTACCTATGCTTATCCTCCTATAGCCTTTCTTACAGAATCAAGTTGTCTCCTGAATCCATTAAAATCGAACGAAATACAATATCCATTATATCCATTATAGATCAAAATTTTAAGAATTCTGACTCCTGAAAGTAAATCGAGGCAATGCTAAAACATTCGATACTAAGAGCCTCTTGTATCACAAAAATAAGCCTTTATCCTTCAGAACTTTTCAAAGTTAAACTTGAAAAGTGACACCAAACTGTACCGATACCTTACAAATCTCTATTTTATTTTTTCAAGGGGTTTTGTTTATCAACAAAAACCCTATTAAAATCGGCTTTCCACGCTGGCTATTAATTTTGCATGTTTACGGATCTAAAAACGCATCATACGGCCCGAAATAAAGAAATAGAAGATATCATAATAAAAACTGTTCCAAAGAAAATGATATAATAAAATTCCTAGTCGGTAATGCTAGCATTAAAACTACGTTATTAGAAAAATTGACAAACAGTGACTGTTTCAAAGAAGTTTTTGAAAATGGTTTCAAATCAGCGTTATCATAATTACCAATCAAAAAGCAAGAAGGTATTTTAAATTTCATAATGAATAAATATTTAATAGCAGCGCTCTCCATTGACGATTTATTCAAGGATGACACAATGAAAGGGCAAGAAAATTAATAATGTATTTTTAATAAGATATAAAAATAAATAAACGCTTTTACCATCGTTTTGACATTTATGGTGTGTTGAAAATTATTTCAACCCTTTGAACTACACCACTATGAGCGCTAGTAGTTCACAGTACCTACTTTACATACCTACCAGAAGAATTGTTCGTTGGCTGGTATAATTAAACTTTCCTTATTAAACTTTCAACAAAGAATCTTTCTCACTCTCATTTTCACGGTCAAAATGAAAGTAACTAGACTATTTACTACATTTAAACCTAATTGAATTCAATCAAAATTCAAATATTTGGAAATGTCTAAGAATAAGGATGATGATCCTATTATTTACTTCTACCTTTATTTTCGAAATCCTCATCGATCTGGTCGAACAGTCCTTTTGTTTTATTTTTAATTGTCCCGTAAACTTTTATTTCCTATACTTTATTTTCGTCATAATTCTCTTTCGTCTCTCGTCTTTACTCACTGAGAACCTTGTGTTTTAAGACGTGATTATTTTATGTTTTAGGCAAAGGAACCCCCCCCCCCACCTTCAAAATTAAATCCAATTCGTGAATATAATTATTAATGACGTTTATATTTATTATCTATGCAATCAAACTTAAATATACGAATCCAAAGTTGACTTGTTATTTACTTATTATTCGTGGTAACGCTATTACGGAAATTTCAGCAATAACTGTATTTACGTCTCCCTGCGACACCTATCGAATTTTCTATTTTCTTTTAGGTGAAAATTTCACTGATAGGCTAGCTCTCTTTTCTTTGTACAAACAAAATTTTGACATAGTGAAGAAATGATGTCATTCGATTCAACATGACTAACAGACGTAAATTGAATTAATTGGATTTGCGAATAATGAAAAATTTGTAATTTGGCAGTTTCGTTCTATCGTCATTTTTACAAAACAGAATTTTTTTAATAATTTTTTCAAGCCCGCTATATGAAAGAACAGGACCCTTCGATCAAATAACTTATAAATTACTGCTTTATAAATTGTATTGGAATAAAAAATGAAAAAGATGATTATTACCCTTTGAAATACCTCGAAGTCTCAAGAATCCATATCACTTATCTAACCATAACTCATTATTCCAGTTTGGGACACCATGTATACACGAACAGTGCTCATATTACGATCATTGTGTTGGAAAGAAGTTTTTGATAAACGATATACATTTTAAGACAATATAATACGAGGCTGCTGTGCGTGTACGTGTACATTGTATACCTATTAAATCCAGACCTACGAGCGAGTCGAGTATCCAAGCACTGTATCATATATACTCGTACTATGTTGGCTGCACAGGTACGAGTATTTATGAAAAATATGTCTAAAAAATGTCACAACAAATCCGTTAAATACACGAAATATTGTCAAAACTCTCGCGCGGATTATCAACTCTGGAAAAAAAAAAGAAAAATTACCAAACGAGCCACTGTATGAAAATGTCCGAAGCTGGTGTACCACAAAGCGCAATTTCAAGGTTGACGGTAAGCGGCTTTTGTATATTATTTTTGAACGAGTTGGCGTTTTATCTGTTTGATTTTTAATTGCGGAACTTGAGAAGTTAAATATTGTTTAGGCGGTTTCATCCTACGCTGTAATTTGTACCTTTATACGTTCCGTTATTATTACCGATTGGTTACAAAATGTCGGATTACATTATTTTTCTCTCTCTCTGTCTCTCTCTCTTTCCCTCTCTTTGCGTACTGTATGCGATTTTTAAATCTCTTCCTACTACCTATATCTATATATACTACGTACATATGTTATCATATTCAGTTTATACATCTCGATAAGTTTATATTCGGCTTATGATGTATGAATTGTTCGTACAAAACGTTCGTACGCAGATCTAACGCCGTCTACGAACCTCCGACAAATTATATCCAACTTTTTTTTATAATACGAGTATTATAGTTGTTATACTAATTTTACACGCGTTACGATTTTAAATACACCTTAATTTTTATTTACAACACGCCGCCACCTTCGTCGCAGCATCCGTTACAGATATAGCACTAGATACCAATACATAAAGATAGATAGATAGATAGATAGATACAGTAAACAACACACGCATTCGCTTTGGCAACTTGTAATTAATCTGACACCAAACGTCAGAATTTTCATTCTCATTTTAATAAACGGTTTGGAAAACAAATGAATATCATTTACGGTACAATGTATTCCTAATCTGTCGAACAGTTCTTCACGTACCTCGTAATTTTATCTCAAACACAATAGAAGTAAATTTTTTCCGCTGATTTGTAATTTCAAAGTTCTACATATCAAAGTTTACCTTGCAAATTTATACACAGGCTATGCCAAATATGGTTATCAGTTTTTAATTTATATTCGTTTTACAGCATACCTAAACCGTCCTTATCGAGGTCGATAAAAAAATTATATTGTAATATGGTATAAGAAATTCGTGAGTTATGTAAAAACCCCTTAGAACCAATTCTCTTTCTCGATATAGTATTGGTAACGTAATATTTATATTTACCATATACATTGAGAGAATTATGTTAGCAGATGCTTAAATTATTCCTTAAATATTAATTTACTTCACATTTGAAATGATTCTAGATGTATTGATGACTTTACAAGTGCAAATCACAGAAACCAAGTCTTGACTATCCATTTGAGAAGATTAGGGCTACCTGAAATAATTAATTTTTTCCAATCATTTGAAAAATAAAATCTCGATTAGAAAGTTAGTGATCGACAAAATGAAAATACGTTTGATAGGAAAAATTTTTAAATTATCCCAACTTGAAGACGAACTCATATTTTTACATCTAATTTAAAAATTGTTAAAGGACTGGTAAAAAAATCACAAAAAATGTTAAACAATGAATGATGATTGATCTAATTTAAAAAAAAAATCGTTTAAAATTATCAAAAATTGGATAAAAATTTGAAAAAAAAAGTGAAAAAAATTGATCGAAAATGACAAAAAATGCTGAAAAATATTTGAAAATTGAACTAAATTATGATGAAAATTGTTGAAAATCTCAGGAAATCAGATGAAAAGTAGACATAAATGGGTAAAAATGGAAAAAAAATAATCGAAGATCACGAAAGATTATTGAAAAAAAATGAAAATTAATTTTTATTGTAGTATATTTCAATTTTTACCCATTTTTCTACTATTTCTCGTGATTTTTAATAAGTTTTCTCACTTTTTACATTTTTTTTCAAATTTTCAAGTAATTTTCGATAATTTTAAACGATTTTTTTCATATTTTATGTCCAATTTCACCAATTTTTCATGATTTTTTCGTGATTTTCGACCAATTTTCTCCTCTTCTTAACTACTGTTTTCAAATCTTTACCGATTTTTCGATGATTTTGAATGATTTTTCATCATAGTTTAAAGCAATCTTTCAAAAATTTTCCACAATTTTTCATGATTTTTGATAAATTTTGCCCCTTTTACACACTTTTATCAAATTTTTCCCAATTTTTCATGATTTTAAACTTTTTTTTTCATAAATTTTTTATAATTTTCGATCCGTTTTCTTCATTTTTCACCAATTTATTCAAACTTTTACCCAATTTTGGATGATTCAAAACGATTTTTTTCAGATTTTCAGTCAATTTTCATTCATTTTTTAACACATTGTCCCGATTTTCGTTCAATTTTCTTCACTTTGTACACATTTTGGTAGATTTCTATCCAATTTGCGATAATTTTTTACGATTTTTTTTTATAATTTAGACCATTGAAAAATCTTTAAAAATTGGGTAAAAATTTGAAAAAAAGAAGGTTAAAAAGCGAAAAACAACTGATCAAAAAATCATTAAAAAAATTGAAAAATGGGTGTAAGTTGGCCTAAATTGTGAAGAAAATTATCGAAAATTTTGTAAAAATTGGATAAGAATAGGTAAAAAGTGAGAAAAATTGATCAAAAATCATTAAAAAATGTGGAAAAGCGGATGAATATTGGCTTACTGCATAAAAAAAATTGTTTAAAATCATCGGGAATTAGGTAAAAATTTGAAAAAAAAATTGGAGTAAAAAATGAAGAAAATTATGAAAAAAATTGTTGAAAATCACAAAAAATCAAGCAAAAATTTGACAATCGTTCAATTTTTCCGAAAATGTAACACAATTTTGTAAACTTCACTCGTCATGGAATTCTTGAGATTACATCTTATAACACGGGGTATTTTGAAGCAGGGGGTAAAGGTTGATGAAAGCTCACACAAACGTCAATTCGATGTCTTCTACTCCATGTTTTGGCTGTGCTTCTTCACCCTGGTCCGGATAAAGGAATTACCACATTTGCAGGGGTAGACCAAAACGAATTCTCGTATTTTTCAAACAACTTTGAACATGCAAACCGAATAACTGAAAGGTCAATGGTTACAAAAAATCGTTTCTTCGCAGCCTCCGTATTTTTAATTTTTTTTATGTTGAATGCACTGGAATCAATTTTTTAATTACAGGACTCGAATGTGTAATTTTGGACACATGTCATACTTCATTTACGAGTTGAAATTTTTTATGGGCTCGATCACCTCACTATACAGATCTATCAACTTTTTCCTAAACTTTTTTGCGCAATAAACTTCAATACTTTTCGATGTCGCTTTTAAAACATTTGGAACATTTTCACGATAATTCTTAACCATAAACTCGTACAATTTAAAACCGATCTTTGTAATCATATTCTCATACATATTTTATTCAAAAAAAAAAAATCTTCTCAATCTCCTCTTCGCCTCATCGGGGTAAAAACGACGATCAAAATTTACAAAAAAAAAAAAAAAAAAAAAAAGTCAGAACTGGTTTTTTCAATTTACTTGCGAGCACGCAGCATTAATAAATTTCTACGAGGAATTCGTTGATCCGCATAACAAAGTCTCGACCAGTGTTAAATACCACATCAATCACATTGGAAACAATCGTGAACCAGTTTTTAGATGGATACAGCAACACTGTACCGAAACGCAACGTGTTTTCTAATATTTAAATTATAACGACGACGTGCGTATGTAGTATTATCGTATGCCGCGTATTTCCGAGGTATTTTCATTTCTGATTTTACCCAACAAAAGAATGCGTTAAATTTACGCTACTCGTCTGCCTATCGGTATTTCCGTACACATATTTCGCCTGGTGCCCTTACGTTATACGAAACGACACAGCTTGGATGAAACTTTCGTACGCAACAATTTACAATTTGGTATTTTCGTACACGATTAATTTCCCAGCTTGTATGAGAACTAACATAGACAGAAAGAGAGAGAGAAAGAGAGAGAGATAAAGATGATTAAACCCTAATTAAACGTGCACATATCAAAATGCCCATAGCGTTCTCATCATTTAACGTTGAACTCGTTATATAGTTGATACCATCCCTTTGATAGAGCGTTCATATCATCATCATATACTAAAATCCGAATCATGAGAAAATGCGGATATTTACCAAAAGCAAATTACCCGAGCGTAATTACACGTTATCGTGGTCTTATGTCAATGTTAAATACTCGTTGAAATATTGCAAGACGAATACGATACCTGGTACTTGCGTACCGTACGTAAGTATTTTTGTATCACAGTACATCACCCACACCTTTCATTTAGTCATTTCACCCAAGTATTAACGTATTAATGAGGCGTGTATACGTGGAGGAGAAAAAAAAATCGGACCAATTATTAAGTTTGTTAATAACAAAATCGGCGCGTTTTACCCATTAATTTTCTTGTAAAATGGGATGAATGTTATTAGCTCTTCGGGCTGTATCAGTAATACAATAACAAACCTATATTCGATGTAATAGCGAGTTAATCAGAGCTCATTACATACGAGCTGCTGTTGCATGATAAATTTTATAATAGCGACATGATTTATAATATCCTCGTGAATTAAATTTTCAACTCGGCGTCGTTCATCGTTTAAGTAGGTATAATCTTCGACTGCTCGTATACCTTATGTAGGTACTTATAGACGTAAGTAGTCTACAACGATGGTAGAAAATTTTTGATACCAGTACGTTTAATTACGACGACGAGGTCGCGAGCATCGCGTAAAACGTCGATCTATGTGTTAATTAATTTTGAAAGCCGATTATTTTTGATTTGTCTTATTATCCTGTTAGAAAAATTTCAACTTTCGATGTCACCTCGGGGTGTGAAAAACAACTTGTTACGAATAAATTTAAAGCAAAAAAAAAAAAATAAAATAAAAATAAAAAAATAAAAGAACAACCTTGCATAATTTGTATTACACATTTATCGCCATCGTGTATACAGGTATATACAGTTTTCCATCGACTTAATCGAATATCCATTCTAACCTTGTTTAAAATACATACACTGTCCAATAATAGGATTTTGTTTAGATGCATCGAACTCATTTGTATACAGCAAGTAGCGAGAAAATATCGAGTTCGCGGGTTATAAAACTTCGAATCGTTTCACGGTTATGAATTATAATAATTTATGGCTCGGTAGCTTCGCGGCTCAGAAATATCATAACTAATAAAGTGCAGTAAAATCTAGACGTATGAATTACATTAGTAAAAGGAATCAAATAATTAAAAAAAATATTTACCCATCAGCTGCAAGATTTTCCAATAGGTCTTACGTAATATCGATACAGTCTTCAGAAGATTCCATACGATCGAAAGATTTTAAGGGCCATGTGAAAAATTTACCCACAAATGTTTAACATGGATGTGTGCCTACCAAAAGGAGAACTGAAATTTAAGAGTAAAATCCTAAAAATTCAACATTTAAACCAGTTCTCTGAAAAATTTTCGTGGTTAATAGAAAAAATTACAAACAATTTTGCAAAAACATCTTCCAACGAGTATTTTGTCAGAATTAAAAAAAAATGTTCAGAATACAATAAATCGTCAAGAAAACGAAATTCTTTTAAAAAATGTTCAAAATAGCTCAATACTAATAAGGAATTAAAAAAAAAAATTAAAATGTTACTAAGGTCTAAGAATATTACAAAATGTGTTTAATAAAAACGAAGGCACTAGGGAAAAAAACCAGTGCAACTGCTTTGAAGTACCCTTAAAGCAACTAAAAGTTCCGTAAAAGGAAGTAAACTTCAATAATTTAGACAAAAATATACCACATCTTATTTTAATCGAGCTCGAATCAGACGCATAAACGTATATTCTTTCTCTTTCTCTATCGTTCATTTAACCTATTTCCTCCTTTGTTCTAGAATTCAATTTAGGTTTACTTAATTAGGACTACAAATCCCAATAAAAAAATGGATTGTAAAACGCCTCTAATCCTTAGATCGTATGGAATGCATTTTCTTCACATAATTATAATAATTTCCATAGCTAGCATTATTCGCAATGCAACACTTACCACCTGAAACAGAAGAATAATAGTATGTTAAATTTTTAAAGACTTGCATTTGTTCGAAGTACAAAAACTAAGTTTACTAAACAACCCCAAAAAATAAAAAAAAAAACGAAAAAAACAACTTTTTCGGGGTTGTGAAGAGGTATAATAAGGGTGAAAAGTCGAAACCTCCAAAAGGAACATTTAGGGTCCCTATTAAATGGACATACCAATTTTCAACTTTGTAACTGAATTTGAAGGGGAGATAAGAGTGGAACAGCCCTTTGGTAAAAACCCTCGTATTTCTTCTAGTTGACCTAAGAGGTTGATTTTTGATATGTTATACTACTTTGTATTGTCTATCGATTGGCTTATGAAGGAAAAAAAATTGCGATTCTATCTCCTCAGCACCCTCCAGGTCATCCCCGCTCCAGAGTATCACATAGCTGGCCAATCAAAGCTTATTCCTAAAATTTGTACACATGAAAAGAATGTAAGTTCTACGACTTTTCAAATCAAAATCATAAATTTAATTCAGGGTCAGGATCAGCTGTAGACGGGTCAAAATCAAACATCTTTAATTTTGGCCTGGATATATCTCTTGGCGGCGGGGGGGGGGTGTCATTCTGTGAAAGCGTGACGTTTTTGGTGTAGCGATTTTGATTTTTGAATTTTATGTTAAAATGTTAAAAGTTAGATGTTTTCCTCAATATTTCAACTTGAAAAAATCATAAAATCAACCGAGGTCAACGTCAACTAATTTTTCTTGATGTATCAACTTGAAATCTTGAAATAAATTCAGGGTCAAACTCATTTCAAATCAAAATCATAAAATTAAATCAAGGTCAGAGTCCACTGTTGACGGGACAACTTCAAACATCTCTAATTTTCCTCAACATTTCAATTTGAAATCATAAAATCAATCCGTCATAAAATCCGACCACTCATGTCATTCAAAGACCATCAGAATCCGTCCTCTGATGTCAGTTCAATGATAAAGTCACACTGTTGACGGTCCAGCAATGTTGTTCAATGATAAAGGTCAACTAGACTTTTGTAGAATGCGCTATTAAACATCTTTCGATGTTAATATCTGACATGATCAAAAATAGTCGTAATGACCTTCTAGGGCCTCAGAACGAATTTTGTTGATCTGTAATAGCCTAGTTTTTCTCAAAAATTAAAGGTAAAAAATGACGGGTGTTCAAGGCTTCTCTAGTCTGGTTTTCGTGAAATATTATGTTCATGCGATCGAAATAAATACAAAATTTGAACATCCCAGCTCAAAATGTGCGAAAGACAAATTCAAAAAACGTTAGAATCATACACAAAAACTACTTTTTTGGGACTGTAAAAGAGGTGCAATAGAGCTGAAAAATTGAAAACTGCAAAATTCATACTTCGGGTACCTATTAAATGATCTGTAATGGCAAATCTCGAAAAAAAAATCAAAAACTGTCCAAAAATTACTTTTTAAGGCTGTGAGAGGGTGCAAGGGGGGCTGAAAATCGATCCACCCAACATTCAAGGCACCTCATAAATATCCATGACAAATTTCAGTCTTGTAGCTCAAAAGGGATGGAGGGAGGAGCAGAGGAAGAATTATGCGATGAACAAACTTATCAAGATCAAAAAACAAAAAAATCCTCACATTTCCTCTTCGAATTGGCAGATAGGTCAAAATTATGGATAGACGGTCTTGGGCTTTCTATTTTCATCTCTGAAAAAAAAAAAAAGTCCGTTCGATGATTGATGTATTTAGTATAGTCCAAATGAAGTGAGTGCGATGATTTTACGATACATCAAAAAAGACATTTAACTATTCATATTCATACAAATTATGGCTGATTAAATTTTCATGAAAACATTTGAGACGGCTAGCTCCACATCTGAAGAGGCTTAAGCCTACTCATGCATGCCTCCCTATTTCCATCTATGTCCCTATCGATTATTTTAAAAACCGAACAAATTCTGCGATTTTTATTCTTCAGCAACTTCTTTCCAAATTTCGGACAACACTGCATTCAGACTCAAAGTCATTCTCACTAATAAATATCTAATCCGTCGCAAATCTAAGCCTATTGACCGAAATTGAGAAATTTTGGTCAGCATTGAGCCGAGTAAACGATTTTAGTCTTTGAGGAAAAGATGAAAGATGAAATAAATTGAACATAAATAAATTTCTGGCATGCCCAAAAATGGTCTTATTGGTTTTCTAGGATCCTACAATAGATCTTGTTAATACTGCATTCTCATCCCCCCCCCGCATCCATCATGGGCTATGGTATGTAATGTCCTGTCTTCTTTGACAGCATGGTGGCGCAGAGAAAATAAAGAAAAAATTGCTGCTCATTTTCCATTATTGAAATTATAAAGAATGTTCAAAATTGAAGACGAGATAATACCTTATCTTAACCTTAACAGTCGAAAAATAGAAAGATCGGTATTTCGCGCGAAGGGCAAAACAAGTTTTCGAAATTTCAACTTAGTACAGATGTAAAAATTCAGTTTTTCATGCGGATTGGGGAAGAATTAGAAATTATGAATTCAACTCCATGAGAATCTGCATACGCTACGACCATGATTCAGTATCAAGGTACAGGAATTTTATGAAAAATCAAAAGTGAAAATGTTCAAAAAAAGTAGCTAGTGAGCGAGTTTCCCCCTCTCGTTCACTATTCACGTCACAATACTTGAGAAAAAAATTTCACTGCCTCATTCGATCACAGTTACCACTGCTTTTTAATGTGCTATTTAAATTACTTGAGGGTTGACGGACTACTATGAAAAAGTAGCTGCTTGGATTTACAAGACAAGTAATGTGCAATACAGCACTACTAAAAAGTGGGTAGATGGTAGGTGCTGAGCTTACTTCATTTTATTACTTTTTTAACCAATTGATCTATCTATAAATTAAAACAATGATACAGGTAAAACACGAATCATCCAGAAATACCCTATAATTGCAATTTAAACTCCTGCAAACCATATAGGTATACGATTCAACAAAAAACTTCATAAAAATTTCATTTTCTCGAATCATTATCATCGGCACACACCAGACCGTTAAAACACTCGTAAAGAATCCAGAAACATCTTGAAACCATTAGTGAAAAGAAAAAAACACCCTTTCTATCCTATCTGAAAACATGCGTTAAACTCGGTAGATGAACAAAGAGTGATATATATCGGCATCCGCCATTGGATGACAATCGGTTATAGTGAAACGTATAATAAACGAGTTAATAAAAATAAATCGCGATTAAAGTAATAAACTAGATTCGCGATATTTTACAATTACAAACGAATAACATGTTTCGGTATATATTACAATGGTAATATTTTTTTATATATATATTTTAATCGAACGCGTAAAACGTCTCAAAAGAAGCGAATATAATTTCCGTTTACTCAACGTAAAAGATATACCTATACCTATACATATACCAATATTATGTACATGTAAAGAAAGGCGAAAAAAACAAACGTATGCGAGTACAGCTAGACCTACTACACGCCGTACAATATGGAAAATTTGTTACACCAGACAGACGGTTGGCTAAAGAAGCCGAAGATGTAGGAGTAAAGATTAGTAAATGGGTATTTATGCCGGTATATTATGATAATGTATAACAAATCAGAAGCCTAACGAGGGTCATACATTAAGGTGCAATCATAAATTCAATAACATCATTAAATGTACGTAAAGATGTAATGCTGGCGGCTAGGCAAATGAGAGAACCCCTGTTTAATGTCAGAATGACTAAATTATTTTCCGCGAATAGGCTCGCCGCCGCTTTGTTTCAAATAGCCTTTCCTTTTGTAAAATTACTTTACACTAATAGCATTCGATTTCATTATATCAAACCGGGACAAAATATTGTTAAACGTGCTTTACCGATTTACCATTCGTAATTCAAACCTATACATAGGTACACATACTTACTTTCATCTTTTGTAGGCTTTTTAAATGTACTTCGGGCATTATAATTGGTATCTACCTATATATCTATGCATGAATGAAACTTGGCTTATGTTATTATTTTATATGAGATTTATATTAATTATTTCTTTGATTCAATGAACTATGTTCTACATAACAGCACCATACCATATATCTACAAAGGCCCACAGTCTATATAAGTAAACTATTTAACGAAAGCAGGTGAAATATTTCTACCCCTCAAACATACAGGCACCTTCATTGCACGAAAAATACATGTTTTTTTATTTTTGTTTATTTTTAGTCATTAGAACGTAAGGGTATAAACCCCAAGATGATGTCTAGTGAATTCAGAGAAGAGTCAAAAACTTCAATAAACACCAGCAAATTAAATGAAGTGACAATGCGAAGACAAACATTTAAAAAATTAAGTTTCTAGCAATTCAAAAGTGAAAATATGAAAGAAGAACTTGAAATATCATATCAGAATGAGAAGAAATGAATTTTCTTCTAAATACGACATACTCTTAATTTTCGTAAAAATTCACGCACTCCCATTTTCCGATATCTTGAACTCAAATTTCACCAGGCAAGGTCCCGCACATGAACCGATTTCATGACAGAAATTTTTTCCGTTTTTTATGGGAAATTTGCATACTGTTTTTTTCAAATGCAGATAACGAAATTGTTTACAAAAATTTGTTTAGAGGAACCAGTTTTCAAATAAACCGGTTTCGTAGCAAAAATTGTTTCAATTTTTATTGAAAATTTTCATAGTGGTTTTTTTCAAAACGCTGGAAACAAGTTTGATCATCAAAATTGGTACAAATAAACCGGTTTCATTACAGAAATTTAGCCTAAATTTTTTTGTAATTCGCATACTTGATGGTTTTTTCAAGATGCTGAACATGAATCTGTTCATACAAATTGCACGTTTTATTACAGACATTTTTTCGATTTTTGATGGAAAATTTGCATTTTTTCAAAGCACAAAAAATGAATTTATTTACAAAAATTAGCGCAGAGAAACCAGTTTTGAAATAAACCGGATTCGATGTAGAAATTTTTCCAATTTTTTTTGAAAATTTTGATACTATCTTTTTTTAAAACGCCGGGGACGAATTTGATTAAGAAATTTAGTGCGAAAAAACCGGTTTCATTACAAAAATTTTTTCCGTTTTCTATTGACAATTTGTACACTGATTTTTCTCAAAATGCTAAAAACGAATATGATTATGAAAATTGGTGCCAAGTAACCGGTTTCATCATAGAAATTTAGCGGGATTTTTTTATTTCACATGCTGTTTTTTTTTTTTTGAAGTGCTGAACACATATTTGATAAAAATGGGTGTGATTAAACCGACTTCATTACAGAAATTTAGCACGATTTTTTTTAATTCGTAAAATGCTTTTTTTCAAGGTTCTGAACACGAACTTGTTCATAAATTGGTGCAAATGAACCGGTTTCATTATAAAAATGTTACCAATTCGCATACTGTCTTTTTTCAAAGTGCTGAAAACGGATTTTGATCATGAAAATTAGTGAAACTGAACCGGTTTCGACATAAACTAGTTTCATTACAGAAATTTTAAAGATTTTTTTAAAAATTCGCATACCACGAATCTGTTCATAAAAATTTGTGCAATTAAACCGGTTTCGAAATGAACTGGGTTCGCGACAAAAATTGGCTTTGATTTTTTATTGAAAATTTGCTTACTATTCTTTTAGGGTGGTGAACATGAATCTGTTTATGAAAATTAGAACAAATGAACCGTTTTCAAACCGGTTTCATTATGCAAATTTTGTTCGATTTTTTCAAGATTTACATACTGCCTTTTTTTTAGGCGCTCAATACAAATCTCTTCATAAAAATTGACGTAAGTGAACCGGTTTTAGGATAGAATTTTTGTGAGGCAGGAATTACAAATCAAAGTACATCAAAGAAAATAGAAAATTTTCGAAATAAGATACTGACTTTACTTCAGAAAATTACGACTAAAAAAATAGAAAAATACACGAGTAGTTGAAGTAGTCCAGAAAATTTATACATCTTCGTAAAACTCTGTATCATTAACATAACACATTCAATTTTAGCAGTCAAAAAAAAGCAGTATATATAATAATTTTGAAAAATTGGGCAAAATAAAGCCGGATTATTTCAAAACTGGTTCCTGATGGTTCATCATTATCAGAAAAATTATGAAAATGTACTGAACTATACCTTTCTTGAACTTCATATAGAATAATTAAAATTCTTAGACATTTCGGCTATAAGCCAATTCTATTAGCAATAATATTCGATTAGATTCTTAAATTTTACACGCACTTTTAAAAAAGTTCAAAAAAAAAAAATAAACAGCTAATTTCTTAAACCAAAATTTATAATGACGTTACTTTCAAATTCATGACACTTTTCACCGAAGTACCTTTCACATTAAAGAACTACATCACAAACACACACACAGGTAAAAAGGTTCTTTGATGGTGCAACGTGCTTGATAAACCTTTCGTACGAAATCTAATAGTTCCACACGCACTGATATGAAGATATTCTTTACAATGACAAAATTTATCATGATATTCGAATTCGAACATTCAATTATTGTACTGTTACTTCATATTTAACCAGGCTACGTCAAGTTAATCTACTACGTTGAACATTGTTACACAAATACGAGCTATTGTTAAAAGTTTTCGCTTTGGAATGTTGTTTTTCTTCGTTTTTGTAATTTAGATCTGAAATATCTTCGAAGTGACTTTCAATCCTAGCTTTCAAAGCATTTTACATCGAGTAAGTACAACAATTTTTCATTCAATTGCAATTTACATGTGTACATCATGAAATAACATCGAAGCGGTTGTTCTATCACGTAAATGCATGAAACTAGACACACATTAATTAACATTGCTATTTTGAACGTTACCATATCAATGTTTTATGTTACAGTAATCGTTAAAATGTCCAATTCAAAATTGGTAAAACCCTTCGACGACATATGCTGCCGCCAAAACGAGCTCATAGAGCAAGATACGGAAATATATACGTCGTTTTTGGAATACGCTCGTAATCGTAATGTGGACGATATTCAACGCAAAATTGACGAAATGGAGGAAACGAACGCTCGCCTAAGGAAGAACTTGGAATCGGCTCTTAAACGTAAAGAGCAACTAGAATTATCGGTATCCAAAGCGACCGGTTTATTAAGGCAAGAGAAAAAGGAAACCAAACGAGCGCAACTGATCAGAGATCGCATGAGACAGAAAGTCGATAATCTTGCTAATCACGTAATGGAATCGCAAGATCTGCCTCAACGTTTGAAAGATCTCGCAAATGAAAAAATAACCGAATTTGATAGAAGCGCGTTAACAGCGCGTACTTTACTATCGAGTGATTCGGATGCATCGGCGATCGCGTGCTCTTTATCGGATACGGACTCCGATAATTGGCACTTGTTCCCAGCGGATATTGCTAAACGTTCGCCGTCCGTATCATCGGTACCGTTTAGTTTACGAAGTTCGACAGTTAATTCCATCGCAGAAAGCTCAAATAACAGCGTTGTCATTTTCATCGAAATTTGGGATTCGATCAAAACACGGCCTCACGATTACAAATCGAAAATTGTTGTTTTGGGTGAAAGTTGCGCAGTTTGCGATACGCGACTTCAATGTGGAAATCATGCTCAAAAGTGTACCTCGTGTAAGGCCATCGTACACGAAAAATGTCGCGATCAGTTGGCCAAACCATGTGTACCAACTCCTGTTATAAAACGTAATTCGACCGATTTGAAAGATTTTTGCCCACAAACTAAGCCAATGATACCGGGTATTATTTTCCATGCGATCGAATACGTCGAAGCCAAAGGCTTAAATCAAGTTGGAATTTACGGTATACACGTCTACGATCCGAGCATAAAACGTCTCAGCGATAAATTCAACAAAGGCAGAGGAGTACCGAATCTGAACAACTTCACACCTCAAGTGGTAGCCGCTTTTATCAAACATTTCTTAGCTATGCTAAGTCCTTCTCTTATTCCAGCCACTAATTTTCAAAAACTAGTCAAGTATTTGAAAGTAGACCGTAAAGAAAATCCGTCGTTCGATGAGTTAATGGACGATTTGTTTCAGCTTCCGACTCCGAATAGAGATACGTTGGCGTTTTTAATTCTGCATTTGCAAAAGGTTGCTAATTCGCGAAATTGTAAAATGAACTCGTACATGTTATCGAAATCTTTTACTCCTATTTTAGTCGAGAATTTCAATTCGAAAACGTTTTCGGAAGAAAAAATACAACGAAAGGTGATCCAACGGTTTATCGAAATGCCTGAAGATTTTTGGAAAAGAGTTTTATTAACTTCGTGCACGTAATGTTCTTTTTCATTATTTTAATTTCTTTTTTCTGTTATCGAGTTTTTTAAAAATATGAAAATGTTTATGTACGTATTGTTTTTAATCATTTTGTCGTGTTCACATTCATTTTATTACGAGAGATTATTTTTAAATAAACAAATTTCCAAGGTGTACCTGTTTCCTTTCTCATTTTATTATCATCACAGGCGAGGGTTTTTTTTTCGAATTTTTGTTTCATGTATTTGAACTGCGATTTTGTACTGGTAAATCGAAATTGAATGAATTTATTTCTAAAGTCTGTATATTTTTGCATAGCTATCAAAAAATAGAGCAACAAACTTATCCAAAATAAGCACTGGAAATTGACTTTACAGTCATTCATATTTCATCTATGCATAGTTTACTCTGCCTATTTTGAATTTTAAAATTGAAATAGTCGAAATTATTAATTGTAAAATGCAGCAGTCGCAACCTCCAAAATGCACATCTATCACCTCTACTAAACGTGCATACCAAATTTCAACTTTCTAGCTCAATTTGGAGGGGAGTTATGCAAGGAACAAACTCAAAACATAATAAAACTCTGTCGAAAAACCGCACCTCTGGGCTGTGAGGTGGTGCAATGGGTCTGACAAATCAAAAATCTCCAAAACCACATGCATCGCCCCTAATAAGTCTACATACCATATTTTAACCTTCCAGCTCAATTTGGAGGGGAGATAAGGGAAGACAGCCTTTTTTCAAAGTCAAAAAGGGGGAAATTCATCATATCTCCCTTCCTAATTGACCTAGGAGACTGATTTTTGGATGTTATACAACGTCGTATTGTTCATCGATTGGCTTGGAAAATAAAAATTTTGCGATTTTAGTCCCTCAGCAACTACCTCTCCCAAATTCGGGCACAACTGAATTTTAACCCGAGGTCATCGCCACTTCAGAATATCAGATCCGCCGCTAATCGAAGCCTATTTCCAAAACTTGATCAATTTTGGCCAGTATCGAGCTAAGCAAATAATTTTTAGTTTTGAGCAAAATAAATGTAAAAAATGAAAAAAAATAAAATTAAAATAAATATTTGACATGGTCAAAAATGGTCGTAATGCTCTTCTAGGACCTCAAGACGGATTTTATTATTATTTCGCACTCATTCGCTGTAGGTCGATAGACCGTAATAGCCTGGTTTTCATTGACAAGATGACATAGAAAATCAGGCTAATTACATGGCCATTTCGAAGAATTGTCATACTCTTATCTCCTCAAATCATGAATCGAATAAGAAATTAAATTGCGCTTAAAAACTTCTCGATATGCATTAATTTCTTCAATTTTCAAATTAAGAAAATTCAAAATCATTTCACACCCTTCTCTAAATTCGATTTAAAAGGACATTACTCCTTCAAATTTCAGGATATACAAATCTGATTGCTCTTTTGTTCTTTTGGCTGCTTTATCATCAATTCACGGCTAAATGAAAGAACAGTGATAGAATAACACAGTATAATTCAGATTCTTGGTACCGGGGGAGGAGGTGAGGGAGGAATGGGAGAGTATTTCCTCTCTAAATTATCGAATTGTGCACTGATATTTTCCAATTTTCTTATTTTTCAACGTGAAAAGCATTTTCAGACGAGGCAGAAGAAATCAAAAAGTTCTGTATTAAACGTGAGTTTTTTGAAAATCTGGTAAAATTGATTTTTTGGAGCTTGAAAATACCCCAAACGGTACGGTAAAGATTAAAGAATTCGTATGATCTGCAAATTTTGAAGATTATTATGAAACATCATCAAGAGTGTCCCAAAAAAATTTAGGCGTATCTAAAAACTTAAAATGATAATTCTATGCGATTTTTCTCTCACCATAACCTTTTGACGTTTAGAAAATGAGGTAAAAAAATTACATTTCAAAATTTCTCCAGTGAAATGAACGCGAAAAATGTCTAAATGGAAGTAATTTGATCATTGAACACGAACTTGAGGTTAGTTTTTAAACTCAGTCAGTTTTTTGGGTAATTAATATAACCATCTTTTTTGTATCTCTTATTTCTGTTTTTCATTTTTTTTTTTAATTTATCAAATGCCTATGAATAAACGCAAATAATTGAAAATCCTGATACGGAGTTTTAATATTTTTAATTTTTTTTTTTTTTTTTTTTTTTTTTTTTTTTTTTTTTTTTTTCGTTCATGGTGGTTTTGTTTAATTTTAAGTTGACTTTGACTGTAAATGCCCTTCGCAAACATGATGATTTTATCAATAAAAAATCTGAACTCACCCTGCCAAAAAATTGCCCTCTCTCTCGAAAAAACACAATGAGTACATTTGTACTCAAATCCTCATTTTCACCAAACTCTAATCTAAGACCTCAATCTTCAATTTTCTCCCTTACAGAAATTTTGCCCAAAATCATTTATTATCAAGCATCTATTGTTAACAGTGCTTCTCTATTGAAATTAATTTAATTGGATTTTCTGGATAAATGGCGTCCATATTAGTTTCTAATCAAAAATGACATCGAGATCATAATTTATGATTCGTCTTTAAGGACGAAAAGATAAAATGAATACATTCAATTTTAGGAGCATAAAATTTGAAGCGAGAACTTTTACTGTAATTGATAAGAGTATCTATAGTAGTTGAGAGTATATTTTCAGGTATACCTAAATTAGGATTTTATCAACAAAAAGATAGGGAGTTTTTCTATCCAAGCATTTTTACAGAGATTTTTCACATAATTTTCTCATCCTTGCCTCTCTCTTACGATATGAAAATTAAAAATAGAAAAAACATCAGAAAGACTCGAGTTCAAGAAGTCATTGCTCTTTTCCGATTACTATTTTAAGTACTTCCACAACTTCCATTCAATCATACACGAATTAGGCGAAGAAGCGAATTGCAATAAGACAAGATGGAAATTAAATTTACATTATTTGATTTATAAACGTTTCGTTGCATGTACTTCAGCACATTGATTCTGTAGTAATTTGAATCACTGACATTGGTAATACTCGGCGGCATAATTTGTTTTTTCCTTATCTTTCAACAAACAGGACATCAGAACACATTAAAACCGTCAACGATTCGCCACCAGCAACATAATCCCGGTATTCCTAGCGTTATAATTCTAATTAAAAATAGTATATAAGGTAATCAACGCCTCGCCGGATATACTTAGGCAAAAATCAAACGTTTTGTTGGCCAATAAACAATGATGAATTCCAAGTTCAAGGCGATGCTACGAGCATAACACACTTTAGACTTCATCGATTGATATACTAGAATGATTTTAACACGTGAAATAAAAATAAAAATAAAAAACCTCAGGTAGGTACCGGCGGTAGAAAAATGCATAATTAATTACACCATTTTAATTACGATTTTAATGCCAAACGTTCGCTCGTGCCACAGGGTTTTGAAGTGATAACCGAAGATGACAGCTGAAATACAAATTGCGTTTTCAAGATTAAAGACCATAGTAATGTTTCACGTATTATAAAAAGTAAAACCAAGCGGCGACGGATGCTGCTGTGGCTTTTGGCCCGTAGCCTTAGGGCTGAAGAACTTTTAATATTGACAGCGGATTTAAGATTAAATCTTAAATAGGCTGTTATTTTCGCGGCTTATACCACTATTTTATACATAATGAAATGCGCGCGCATACCTTAGCTCCCGCGTTTTATCCTAAACCAGTCGTCAGTAGCGCCGCAGAGTGCTCCTTTTTCTTTCAATTTTTTTTTTTTTTTTTTTTTTTTCAATTTTTTTTTTTTTTTTTTTTTTTGACAATAACGTAGCAGCCACTTATTACCATTTTTATTTAGTTTCTATAATACATACTACATACGCGCTCGGTATTAATTTTATTTTTAATTTACTCAAAGAAACTACAGCCGCGTATAAGAGTGAAAATTACACTACTTCAGGTGCGAAAACTGGTTCGATCGGTGTTTTCATCGACTACTTGATTTTATGTATACAAACTTTGCGAGAGAGCAACGCCTCGTTAAGCGGTTCTAAACGGCCACGTTCATTTAACGCAATTATCTCGTAATGGAGTTCAAAGGTGTCAACATTTTTTTAATTTTTTTCAACTTTTAGGGGAGACGTGATTTAAGTATATCACGAATCTGTTCTTTTCTTCGGGCACGCCCGGATGGACGAACCCTGACATAAAAATTCGGGGATTTTGTTTACCATACACATCGTACTCCTGTCTCTAATATTAACACTACCATTAATTATAATAATAACGCGGCTTCCTTTTTTAAAAATGCATCGTAAAAGTCCATCTCGAGTTCGATATTTTTCTTACACCTTTGAATAATTCTTTTTTAATGGTTACAATCTCGAAAAGAAATCACCATTAGGGTAATTATTCTACCGTACTAATTGCAGCCCACCTAAGATACACAAGTACCTAGTACCTACCTATACATATATAAATATAGGTATATAGGTATTTAAATGATTTGCAAAATTATTATACTAGTATTTAGGTCAATTTGAACACAGCCTGTTGCATAGATTGTCTTCGATTAGTAGAATTGACCTCAGCTTTTATTATTTTGCAAATAAAAATACCTCGCAGAAGATCCAAACAACAGATTAATTTATGAGACGACTTCGCGGACACTAGAGAAAATTAAATTTTAGGTAAGCCATTTCGTTATTATATATACTTAGTTATAGGTTATTCTATCGTCGCTATACCAACCAATATACAGTACCTGGACAAAAAAAAAAAAGCAATTCGACAAATGAAATAAAGAAATTTTTACCTATACTATACGACTCTGAATCGTGTGAAATTTTGGAACATATAAACTCATCGAAGCACGTACCAGCGGTATTTCCGCGGTATATCTTCGGTAAGCCTTTCAATATGCTAATTGTTGACTACCCTCAAGTACTATTCATTCAATTTTATTTGGCGTTAAATATTTTATTTATTATTTTTATTCTAATCGGGCTGACTGTAAAAGGTGGTAATAGCGATGTTAACTTATTAACTAGATTTCTCTGTTAATCATCGCCGAGCTATTGCTTAATTACAAAAAAGTCATTTTGGAAGAAATGCCGTTTCGTTCATCGGCTCATTCGTTCGTTCGTTTCTCTAACAGACAGTAATTTATTTCCTTTTTAAAGCTCTCAGGCGTAATACGCTCGACATGAAATACGCCGCGAAATACAACACACCAAAAAAAAAAAAAAAAAAACACACTTTCTTTCCATCGACGAATCACAAATTAGTTTTCAAAGAGTGCGCGAGCTCGTTGATAAATTTTTCAAAGCCATCGGTCAGCGTACTTCTCGAATTTTTTCCTACCCCTTTACACCTCATCCCACCCTTACTCGTAAGCGGTATTTACAAGACATGTACACGTATAAATACATAATTTTATTCTGCACGTAATATAGGTAAGATACGTACGTATAACGAATCACCGTTTAACATTATCGACCATACATAATAAAATATAGTACGTATATGTATGTGCAGAAAACATATCTCTACGACTAAGATTAAAGATTAATGAGTCACGATTCAATTGGAAGATGATTGTCGGAGCTGGAGCAATCACGAATCACAAACAATGACCCTCACAGTGACGCGACCCGAACCGACCTTTAATTAAAACGCTTCTCGGTAGGTAATATAACGCCGCAAATAAGTGCTGGTACTTTTAATGGTGGCGATAGATCGATTATAATTTTTTTTTTTTTGCCTACTTTTTACTTTATGTATGCATCGCGTATAATGGCGCACTGAACAGCGAATTAATTAAAAAGGCTTTTAAATATTCGTATAGGTACGTACGCGATTCAGCTTTTCACATTACCATGTAAAGAGAAGATCTCACAATACATACATATGGACCTAGAATAAGAAGAGAAGTAATAATGTTCAATATGGTTGAGATAAAAGAGTTGAAAAATCAACGAATAAAAAAATTATTCATCGCATCGAAGTGAATAATACGTCGTATAGCAAGCATTATAAAAATCAAATACATACGATGGATCTGATCCTACAACAAAGGACAATGCGCTGCTATGTATGAACATGAACTGTGTTGAAATAGTCTTGCGAAACATGGACCATGAATGCCGAATGCGAAAAGAAAATATCCACCTTCGAGATGTGGTGTTATCGAAGACTTCTCTAAACCTCATGGAAAGACTATGTTACGTACCAAGTAGCCCTACTCGAAGAAATGAAGAATAGGAAAATAAATTACGAGAGAATGGTATCTTCATGTTAGCTATCCTGCGAAAACTACAAAGAAAAACAACAAGAGGAAGAAGGCGATCGGAGTTACCGACAACACACTCACCGGCCAATTCACTTTGCAAGACACTCAGAGATATCATCAAGTACGCAAGGAGCCGCCGAATATAGGCGAAAAGATGCAAGCAACTTCCTCTAAAAGAGACGCGACTTTAGACAACAGATTGTAACTCAACGAGTACTATATTGAAAACAAATATCCTATAACGCCTTCAACGAAATAAAAGGCGAAAGGGAACAAGGGAAATTAGAAGTTTGAAACAGCTTTTACCAAAACGATGGTAAAATTCAGAACGTATGGTCCAAAAAGGCAACCCATCGTCTTAAAAAAAGCTGGAAATGACCTTTCTTTAAATTTTAGAACAAACTATCAAATATAGTTAAATCACTAAAAAATAAATTCCGAGCACAAAACTATTATCTTGACCTGTCCCTTCAACACAAATGACGAAAAAAGAATTATAAAACGTAATTTAAAAACTGTCATATTAATATTAGAGGCGTGATAATGTTAGTTCGTCGGTTAATGAATTCAATTGTCGTGCAAGATCCTTTAAAATACTGCTCATTTATATTAATCTGTCTTCCAAACTATGTCGTGCAATTTTATTTGAACTGTAGTTTCTACAAATTGTTTAGTCTGTACATTTCTGTCGTGCAAACCTTTTTTCCTATCGTGCCATTATGTATTTCCCAAAATCGAGTAAAATTTTTTTTCCAAAAATGTAATTATTATATTTACATGCTATTTGACCCTAAAATTTTCATTAACGAGAAATTTTCATCATTACCCCTAATTTCGAGGAGTTTTTAAAAATGTCACTTTTTGCGTTTTTTCACGATATTTTGTAAAACCATATTTTAATTTTATCCCCCATGGACGATTTTTCAGGTTCGCTCAAAAAAAGGTATTTTTTCATGTATTTTAAAAAATTAACTAGTTGAATATTGAGAAAATGATTTTTTGAAAACAAATTTATAACAAAAAGCACATTTTTTTATTTTTATTTTTAATTTTTATTTTTTTTTTTGAGCCATTTATACTGAATTTTTGTATGCCAGAATTATAGAATACCAATTGAGAGCCACTGAAAAGGGCCGAAATTGGTTCCTTCGTAATTATTCAGAAAATCGTGAAAAAACGTAAAAAAATACGTTTTTTAAAAACTTCTGAAAGTAGAGGTAACGGTAAAAACTTATCTAATAATTTCATTTCTGAAAAAAAAAAATTTTTCAAAGTTTTTTAATCGATTTTTGAAGAATTGTTGAATTTTAAATGATTTTTGCAAGTTCAAAGAATTGAGTTGAGGAGCTGAAATTTTTACTGTCATTTTGCAACTTTTGTGACCCACCGTTTGCAGATTTTCAAAAAAAAAAAATAAAATTCACCTTTTCAGCTAATAAAAACTTTTAAATTGGTATAGCTCCAAACCCATGACGGTTATCTATAATTTCTCCACCCCCCCCCCTTCACTAACGTGTGTTTTTATAAGTACTTTATGCCACAGGTACTACTTAATTTTATACAATTTACATAAAATTTGATTATAAATAATATTGTTCGTCGTGAAATTTCATGTCGGAAAATATGATCAAAAATTTGATATTGATTTTTCCAACATGGTATACTTTGGTAAAATTTTTTTTTTAATTTGTATTAAAGATTCTGCCTTTACCGAATTCTTAGAACCATCTGTTTTTAAGCATTTGATTAACCCGACCCCCTCCCCTACTCCTGATAAATCGGAATTTAAAATATTTCCGATATCGTTATACCGTAAAAATTGAATCTTCCAAACACGATCATGAGGTCAAAATTCTACCACCGATTCTATTAAGAACATATTTCGGGTT
Source organism: Ferrisia virgata (assembly GCA_900060175.1). Taxonomy (NCBI): domain Eukaryota; kingdom Metazoa; phylum Arthropoda; class Insecta; order Hemiptera; family Pseudococcidae; genus Ferrisia; species Ferrisia virgata. The sequence goes on from FIZR01017596.1 coordinate 84,471, forward strand.
TGCTTTCAAGTACAAAAACTCATATTTTTTTGAGATAATGTTGAATAGTGATGGAGAAAAACAACGACTCGAATTAAAAAAAAAATCAAATGTGAAAAAAAATTCTTTTGTACGTTACAGAGCTTTAAATATTATTCATTTTTTATTATTTGATTTTTTTCCAGCTCGCAAGGAAAAGGTAGTACATCATGTGAAAGTGGAGAAATTCTTCAATTCTTGAAAGTTTAACTCCTCTCCATCAACTGATGAAAAAAATTGTAGGATGAAAAATAATCAATATCTGAAGCTTTCTACAACTTTCATGTGAAACATTTTTCCATAATTTCAATTTTTTGGGAATTTTTGGTAAACGGTTAAGAACCTCTGAATCACTCTCAAAACTAGAAGATTCAAAAAAACTGCTTCAATACATTTTATTTGGAACCCCCATTGATATATACTCTTGGTATTGGATTTTTTTGAGAAAAAACAAACTTCGCACAAAAATAAAATAAAATAAAAATAAATATCTCACATGGCCAAAAATTGTCCTGAGGGCTTTCTAGACCTCAAAACGGATTTTATTGGTATCCCCCCTGCCCAACTACCGTTGGTCGACAGACTTCATTGAAAATATGACATAGAAAATCAGGCTAAAAAATCAAATTAAACTAATCTTGCAGATTTCTCAATTTTTAAGCACTGCAAAGAGTTGGCTTTTTGATATTAGCGCAGTAAAATTGACAAAAAAGAAAAAATGGGTCCATAGAAAAAACTAGGCCACAAGCTGAATGTTGGTATAATAGTCCAATTTTACGTTCTAAACACGAATATAAAGAAAACGGTTCGTTCTGCTTTGAGCGTTCCTTCAATTGTAGATTTTAGCCCCCCAGTCAGGTTTTTGGCCTATAACTGCTGAATTATTGGTCTTAGTGCAAAAATGGAGCCTGTAAAACTTGAGATGACCTTCAGATGATATTCATAAGTCCATGAAGGTGGAGCTGTGGCTGGTTGAAAAGAGGAGTTATCAAATTCGAATCATAATAATGAAGAGGAATATATGAATTATGAAGTAGACTAAAGAGTTCCCCTACCTCTTCTCATTCATTTTACAAATATCTTTCACGTACAACTTACAGCGACAACGTGAAAAAAATCGGCTATTGATGAATCAGATTTGAAATTTGGACATAAATAAAGCATAATCACGTGGCGCCAAAATCCCACAGTCCGACCTTGAACCCCACGGTACCCCTGCCTCCTCACGCTGCACTTATGTCGATGTTGTTAGTATCGTTTTCACACAAATCGAGCTGAAAATTCTACGTTAATCACAGCCTACAGAAATCAAGCAGATTTAAACCTCCATTCGTAACTCTGAAATTTCATAGAAAACGCCTTTCAAAACGATCCTCATTGAATATTTTCAACATCATCGATCATACAATGTCAAAATCAAAATTTATTACGCATAGAGCATCGTATGACGATTACTAAGCCACGTTTGAAAATTATAATAGAAACGTAACTTATACCGATAAAGTACACATATATTTACGATACGAGTGGTAGGGATGTCAAATTATCAACGTCAATTTTTCAGTTGTTAATGTTCTACTCGTAAAATGTAGGGAAGAAAACGTATACGTAGTACAAAGATTTTTCGTTTCTGCAATGTCATTCTTAATTTTATAGCGCGTCATATTGTATAATCCAAAATCAAATTTTTAGTCAAAAGTTCGTCTTCGAAGTATTCGTGAAATATGCAATTTTTCCTTTCAATTATTTTGAGCTTGATTTCGTTTATTTGCGTACTTATAAGTGAGGATTTTATTTTCATATAATGCATGAATAATCAGCGTCTCTGTTAATCTCATACATAGTATATCTATTATATAATTGCATACCTTTTCAATTCACTTTCTGCGCAGATGTTCAAGCTCACGAATACGATCCATTAATATTGAAAATGGACGTAGATTCTCCAGAATTTTTACGACTTCCAACTACAAATATTCCATCATTCGATGATGAAGACATCATTGTATCGTGTCCGACTTCAGTGACGGAAATAAAGAAAAATTTAGAAGCAATTTCTGAAAATTTCTATCAGGCTAAGTCCTGCGTGTTTCAAACACCAGTTGACGTAAATCAAAATGTATTCACGTGTAAAGAAAAAGTAGAACCATCGCTCGAACTGCAATACGAGCCTTTCACTATTTATCCGAAATTATGTGGATTTTCGGAAAGCCAAATACTATTTAAATTTGGATTCTACGTAAGTATCCCTTAATTAGTTTTATAGTACGTTATGTTTCCGCGTTCATGATAAAAAACTAATAACTATTGAATCAAGTTAACTGGAGTACATTAAAATTTTTTTAGCACTGCGGATCAGCATTGACATCAAAGCAACTAATAGAACCACAAGAAGTGAGTAAATGTTCATCCCTTGCATTGGTTAGCTACATAAATAGCTAGCTAATATATATGTAATGAATTACAATTATTATTATTATTCAGCACATTGAAAAACTCATCTCTCCGGTTTTTTTCCCCATTTACGATCTCTGCATTGATATAAATAATGGTGAAGTATTTTGGACGAAACATAACATCATGACGCCGGCCATACTACTAAATCACGAGGAAAATAAAGATAAAATATCTCAGGATCCAAACGAAGTAAACGTGGAAATCAGCACCAACGCGTTCTTCTTCGAGAACAATATTTTCACGAACTTGAAGGAAAAGTACGCCGCTAATCAAAATGTAAGTAATGTCATTGGTATCAGGATAAGATAACGAATAAAGTTGTACATAGTGGAAATTAATACGTGTACAAATTACAGGGTGATTTAACATTAAAAAAAACCTTCATAGTCCCAGAAGAACACATTGCTCCTGGAATTTGGAGGAAAACGGTCACTCACTTTATGAATGTAGTTCCTGTTTGGTCAAGTCATAGGAAATTTATGAGCAGCATTAACGATGGTATTAAAAAAATCGCGTTAGAACTGTATTTGCAAAACCGACGATTGACAGTTTATACCAGGGTAGAAAATACTGAATATGAAGAGATTAACCAACAAGAAAAAGCACCCTTCGAGTCAAATATTTGGTATAGATTACTTTATGATGACAGAACGCAATATGCCGCATTGATTATCTATCATAATACACTCGCTATTCCGAAGGAAAGAAAATGCGGACATTTAATGGATTGTAAAAGTATGCCGTATTGGCATGAAGATGCAGAAGATTCAGAAGAAAGCATTCGGCCAGTTTTGGATCAAGGCGTGTACGCATATTGCTGTGAACCGAATGCAGAAGAGATTCAAAATATATTCAATCTGTACCTAGAGATTGGAGGATCTTTGAATCTTAATGAATTTTTCCCGTTTTCACAAAACTGATGAGGGAGATACGGGATATGCGACAACCAAAACCTTAAAAGAAGTTTACCAATTTAAAATATACGCTGTGCTACTCTACTGAGTACATCGAATTAAAAAAATGTTTCACTAACACGCGCAAATACCACAAAATTTTTACGTTACATAACGCAAGAGTATTTTTCCTGATTCAAATATTTTTAACTTTTAAACAAGTAGACAATAAAACACTCGTAATAATTCCTTTTTTTTACTGGCTGATCAGATCGCTTTCTATCCATGTGATCAAATGAAAACTCTGATCTATATGTACAAATGACAAAAGTTTGAGTAAGTACCTAATTACTAATCACACTGCGCTTTTTAAACTAACGAGGGACTGGTCGAAAGTATCCATTGACAATCTGCATAAATAGTTGCCTATCGTGTAGTATCTTATACGCATACACGTATAATATGTATTTGTTTTGATTAGTGTGGGACTAATTTTTGTGTGGCATTTTTGCCAACATTGAAAATATGATATTGCAAAATTTTAAATGTTCCATATTCAAAAAGAATAATACAAGGGGCTAGAGACGGATTTTTGTACGGATTTTCCAATTTTCTGGTTGGCAGCACTGCCCGTGTATTTATTTTGAATTTGAACGTTTGTTGCTGAGTTTCAATCTTGACTTGAAGTTACCTTTTTATTGTAGTTTATTTCATTTCTAAAACGACAAAATTGTGATTCTCATTAGTGAATTTGTTTTCTAAAATTATAACAAAATGATGGAATTTAAATTTTTATCTGTTCTTTTCTTTCTTTTCATGTTGTAAACCCTTCACAATTAGGATTCAGTTCATGTAAAATTACTTTTCAAGACATGAATCATTAGCTTGAACTAGGTTCTTTCAGGGAGTATACTTCAATTTCTAGAAAAAAATGGATTTGGTATCTTTATGACTAAAAACACAAGAAGGAAAATTAAAATGGAAAAAATGTTTGCAATTGGTCTGATCAACCTTATTACAAATTTCCAAAAAATATTTCAAATTTACGTCAACCCTCTCTTCCCTCCTAGAGATATTCTTAGTTACGCCGTGCTTTGTAGTGATGGAAGTTATTTTTTCCTCATCAAATTTTAGATCGTTAGATTATTTTTGAAAAAAAATTTCACTATTGAGATAGAAATTTTGAAATTTGGCACCAGCAATTTTTGATCTTGGTACGTCATTCACTACATAAGATTAAACATTCAGTTGACATTTTAACTTAATACACGACTGCTCCAATACTTTTTAATCAAGTATGAATAAATTCAATCAATAACTGATCACTTGTAGAATACTTAGTAATCTTTGCTGTCGGTATAAATTAACTCCAATAGATATTCACTATTTATCAACAAATAATTTTCGTTACATCTCCTCAACATTTTAACTTGAAATCATAAAATGAACCAGGGTCAAAGTCTACTGCTGATGGGTAAACTGATGAAAGGTCAAATGTGGAACGCGTTATTAAACATATGTCATTTTCCTCAACATTTAAACTTAAAATCATGAAATTAATCCAGAGTCAAGGTCAAATGTTTATGGGTCACCTATAAACATCTTCAATTTTCCTCAATATTTCAATTTACAGTCATAAAACCAACCAGGATAAAGGTCAACTAATTTTCCTCAACATTTTAACTTGAAATCTTAAAAGCCGAATTCGCTGAAATATTAATACAAAAATACCTATTATCACTTGAATCCATCAATGGCCTGAAATTTTTACTAACAAAAAACCTCAAATCTCGCCTTAAAAATCACAAAAACCTCCAAAACCTAATTAAATACCTAACTCGTAAATTATGTTCATAATGTAGGTTTTTTAACTTTGTACCTACCCCCCCCCCCCGATCATTATCTATTATAATCATTATTACCATTACGATAAGGCTTTGTGAATAGCAGTTTCACTGCTGACCCAAATGCATTTCTTTTCATCTTCTTCTTCTTCAATGCAGCTATTCATGGGTCAACTGATGACAACATTTCAACACAAAATCATAAAATCAATCCAGAATCATGGTCAACCGTAGAAGGGTCAAAATAAAACATCTTTAATTTTTGTACAGATATGTCTTACGGCTGGGAGGGAGGAGGGGTGTCATTCTGTGAAAGCGTGACGTTACTGGTGTAACGATTTTAATTTTTGGATTTTATGTTAAAATGTTAAAGTTAGATGTTTTCCTCGATATTTTAACTTAAAAAAAATCATAAAATCAACCGAGGTCAACGTCAATTAATTGTCCTCAAAATTTCAACTTGAAGTCTTGAAATCAATCCGAGGTCAACGTCAACTTTCTTCAATTTTCCTTCGCATTTCAAATTAAAATCATGAAATCAATCCAGAGTCAAGGTCAACTGTTTATGGGTCAACTTTACACATCTTTAATTTTCCTCAACAGTTCAACTTGAAATCATAAAATCAATCGGGGTTAAGGTCAACTAATTTTCCTCAACATTTAACTTGAAATCTTAAAATTATTTCAGGGTCAAGGTCAACTGATGACGACACTTGAACTAAAAATCATAAAATCACTCCGAGGTCAAAATTAACTTCTCTTAATTTCCCTAAACATTTCAACTTACAATCATAAAATCAATCCTTCATAAAATTGGTCCACTAATGACATTCTAGGTCATCAAAATCCGCCCACTAATGTCGTCACACTGATGACGGTCAACTGTTGAATATTTTTCCAGAATGCACTATTAAACATCTTTCGATGTTAATGAAATACAAGATTAGTAATCAAGATTTAAAAAAAAAAAACAAGTTACAAATGTATTTTACAAAACGAACAGAGAAAAAACTCGGACATTACTGCGATATGTAATCACGTATGAACGTATTTTATAGGTACATCCATGGGTACATCAAAAATTAGCAAAATATAAACCTAAACTTTGACGTCACAGCCACTGTGGCTGTTACACGAGTTATCAACTTTGAAAATTTATCGTATTCCATGTAAATAAATATTTTTTTGTGATTCAAACGACAATGCCCATCCTGCGAATTAATGTTTTACGTACATTATATAACTTATGCCTTTTTCGGCATGTGTCAAGAGCCCATTGAAATGCAATTTTCTGCATGAGTATCATCGATAAAACCAATAACATTGAAATGGAGATGTTCCTTCGATATACATCTACGTGTACGAAGCACTACCCTCGTACAGTTGCACGAATGAATCACTTGTTACTAATACGAAACGTAGTGTCGTATACTTAATAATTGTACACGAACGAAGTGAAATAATGGCAGCTATGTCAACACAAAACATCTCAACATGTGTGTAAAAAAAAAATTACATCTAAAAATCCTTGTTTCACAACGGGACATACAGCAGTGAAAAATTGAATTTTCAGCCAAGCGTTCGTTTTTGCAAACGTGCAACAAATATGAGAATTGTTCTTTCAATCATCTATAGCTTTGTTTCACTCATTTACGTACCCGCAGGTAAGAATTTTACCTTCACTTTTCAATACTCGATACTCTATAGTACCAAACAACAAATCAATATACTCATATATAATATAAAAATATACTTTTTTTAAAGCTACTAATATAATATTTCCATTATTTATAAGTTTCGTAATTTTAATTTTTCACTTTGATTATGGGCAGGTGTTCAAGCTAAAATATGCGATCCATTTATACTGAATTTTGACAGAGATTCGCCTGAATTTTTAAGACTTCCAAGTAAAAAAATTCCTTCACTAATGGATGCTGATATAATCACAGCGTGTCCTGCTCGATTACAGGGAATGAGGAAAAACTTGGAAAAAATTTCTGAAAAATTTCCCCAAGCTAAGAATTGCCTATTTCAAAGAGTATTCTATAACGGACACAATACCTGTACAGAGACAGCAAACCCAACGTTAGAATTACAACACGATTCTTTCACTAATGGACCTAAATTATGCGGATTTTCGGAGCAACATCAACTGTATAGATTCGGGTTCTACGTATGTATTGTGAATATGTACCACATATTGCATCAAGTATACTGCAACAAATAACTTATAGGCACTGATTTACAATTTATATAGTTTTGCGGAACAGCCTTAACTTCAAAACAGTTGATGAAACTGCCAACCGAGGTTGGTCATATCTAACTTCTAAACTTCTGTAAACTACGTAAGTAGGTAACTTGGTACCTATAATAATTGAAATATTTTTTTTTGTACTTTAGGATCAGGACATGGAAAAATTCATCAATCCAATTTTTTTCTCCATATATGAACTTTGCATTGACACATCTAATGTAAAAACATTATGGACAAAACACAAAATAATGACACCTGCGATGTTTCTAAATCACCATAGAAATGAACAAATTTTGCAAGATGAAAATGCAACCGATTGCAAACACGAAATCAGCACTGATCCATTGATATTCGACACGACTAATTTCACAAATTTGAAAACCCTGTATTCTAATCAAAAGGTAACTTCACATTAAAATAGAATTAAAAATAGTACGCAACTCGATCGAAATTAATTAAAAAATAATTCTAGGAAGATATTTTCGAAATGAAAGAAACTTTTATGGTGCCGCAAGAACACATTGCTTTGGGTATTTGGAAAAAAACTGTCAATCATTATATAAACGTGTTTCCTGTCTCGAAAATGGTAACAAAAGTGATGACCGCAATAAATGAAGGAATTAAAATAATAGCTCTCGATTTATACTTGCAACGCCGACCGTTGGCAATTTACACTGCCGTAAGAAGTGCATCAGAACTCCACAATGTCAACGTTTCACAAATAACGGAATTTGAAATAAACATTTGGTACAAGCTAGTTTATGATGAAAAGCATAAATTAGTAGCGTTGATTATTTTCCATAACACTTATGCGCATCAGAAAAAAATAGAATGTAAAACACCGATGGTTTGTGAAACTATAAAATATTGGTATGATGATCGAGAAGAAGGACTCGATCAAATTATGGACGGTGATCTGATTTACACATACTGTTGCGAACCAGATGCTGATGAGATTCGAAATATATTCGGTTTGAATTTGGAGGTGGCCGGAGGTTTGATGCTAGATGAATATTACATAGATGCGCAAAAAAATATAATAAACGATTTGAAGGAATCGTAAGTAAAGAAAATGAATATCGATAAATTACATATTAATCCCTCATACTTTATTCTTTTGTTTTATTATATTCCTTTCCTGTGTAAATTATTCTGAAAATTTTGAAAAGTTCATTTCATGTATTATCAATAAAGCGTGTAAAATAAGCACAGAAAAATGTAAGTAGTAAGTATACACGAGAGTCTAGATAAGTTTTAAAATATTTCACTGCTTGGTTAGAACTGACCGATGGCAATAAAAATTCTCTATGTACAGAGTACCTATCTTGAAATTTGAAGGAGCTATGAGTAATTGAATTTTTAACAAATAGTTTCAATCATTTTCATAAAATTTTGTTGCTGAAAAAATTTGAAATTATCAGAGATAATCTTAGTTTAGATTCTAACCTCCAAAAAGATTCATGACCCTATTAATCAAATGATGCAATAAAATGTTTTGCATGGAAAATAATATATTTCTATAGAGAATCCTTTCCGGAGATGCAATTTCCTCAGCGGTACCTTGAGTGGCATCGTCTCATTATCACGAATTATGGTTGCTCGGGGGTGAGGGGATGTTGGTATCTGTAAATAATTTGAGATGAATGCGGGGAAATCGAATTGGTATTGGTGATAGAAAATATGTAATTTCCCCGACCATTCCCCCGACTCGTTAAAAGGCTTCATCCCCTTGTAAAATTTCTTATTTACAATTTTGTAGCAAAAATCATTCGAAATGAATGCGGCGAAATTGCAGTTTTAAATTGTGTCAATATGCATGGTTAAAATGATGCAATGTTCACCTCCCCCCACCCACCCAATTTATAAAATCCTGCAAAAAATTTTGCACTCAAATTCGTTCAAAAATGGTTTTAAATATTATTCTCAACGTAAAAGCTTTCTATAACATGAAAGGAAAATTTCAAAATTTTTGCAAATGAAAGACACCGTGTAGGTAGTAGGTACATGTTTGGAAATTTTTTCAAATTTTTCGATCCATATTTTTCTTGGTTTTTGCAATTTACAATTTTAAAATGAATACAGGGCTGATTTTTTTTTTCATAATTTCGTCAGACTCTGAAGAATAACATCTAATTTTTTCATAGTCCAAAAATGGGTACAAGTTAGTCAAAAAAATAAAATTAGCAATGATTGCAGAACATTTCATTCACCTCATTTGATTAACAGAATCACTCTTTCGGGAGGTTAGAATGTAGATTATGAGATTGCATGATAACGAGCAAAAAATGTCATATGAACTTATTACCAATTTTCCATTTTGAAGGAACTTGACACAATTTTAAACGTTTTTAAAATTTCTTATGCTTAGCAGAATGAAATTTTCATTCTAGCTCCTCTGAATAGAAAAATAGACAATAAGGGTATATGACCGCTTTTGCGTGTTATCATGTAATCTTACCATTTGTGCCTTTAAATATTTTCCAAAAACGAAATTTTGTGAAAATTAATATTTTTGCAAGGTTTAAGACGAATGACGCATCAATATCGTGCGAACGTGATCCCAAAACACATGTTCCTTGATATTTATCAGTTAAATACCTATCAACATTATAGCTGGTCATTTTCATTCCTATATGATTAACATTCTTAATATCTGTTTCTCCTGAAAAAATTCTGGTCCCCTCTGACCTTCCCCAAAATGTCTCTCATGATTATTTATTTCAGATTTACGATCAAAATCATTGAAAATTTAAATTTTTCTTTTTAAAACTTCGAATAATGCTTTTTACGACGATTACGAAAGAAATTTTTTCGAAAATTTCGCTCGAGCATGTGTATAATTTCCTGTCTTCATCACTTGAAGAAAATCTGGAATTTCCTTTAGAAAAAAGCTAGGTCAAACTTGAGTAACAAAAATGTACTAAATAATCCCGTCCTTTGAGAATTCTTCGGGTTAAATTTTTTCTACGAATGTGTCCAAACATACTTCTTGAATGGTTCTGTACAATATTTAATCCAAAGGTAATTTTTGTGATGTTCGCTCAATACTGAGGGAGTAATACCTCTATTCTCCATTAAGTTTCTTTTAGGTTCCGATTCAATAGCATTAGGATTATTTTAATTTGGGCATAAACTCGGGTTTTATGAATCACAACTATCATTTTGACTGTGATTTAGTCATTGAGTTTTTTTCATTTTTACGATCGTAACCTATGTTTACCACTAAAAGAACTTGAGGGCCCTTATTGGGGCACGGATTAATATTATTTATTGGGAGTCAAATTTTAGAGATCTCAGTTGCAGGCTCAAATGAACAAATTTTTGTTAAACTTTTGAAAAAATTTTCAAAATTAGATCACTCTGATACATTACAATCGAGTTAGCAAAAATGAAATTTTCAATCGATATATCGAAAATCTTAGCCTCCCTTTCCCCAGGTCAAAACCCTCGCTTCGCCTCTGCTCATAGTCCTTTCAAATTTCAAAATAGGCACCCAGTACATATAAGAATTTTTGCATACTCTGGTAGCCTTGTTACTCAATATGTATAAGATTAATCAGTAGAATTAAGACGAAAAAAAAAAAACAAAAATAACAATGAAGATGGAACGAGTGAAAATGTTTGAATGAACGAGTCATGAACCTGTCAACTACTCGGATCTGGTCGGTTGTAAAAATAATATAACAGCCAATAGGCAAATATATAAGTAAGTATCTCATAAATAAAATTAATATGATGGTCGTTGTTTAATCTCCTCGATAAGTGGAAATCGCAACCCATAAATACAGCTCGTTTCAACCTAACCTCAGCTAATCTTACACGAACGATAGTTTTTATTCAAAAAAGAAACCCGATTCTACTCTTTACTATGTGTATTTAAAAAAACACGCCGAGTAATCAAGACGATGATAGTAAAGAATCCAACCATCACGCTTCTCCGGTGATTATTACCTGGTAATAGGCATACCAGACGGTGGTAAAGGTACAGAAGTACACAGGCAATGATAGAGAAGAGAGGGTTAAGTTCAGCTGCAATATTTCACTTATCTTAATTGTATCACGATAAAATCGCCTGAGTAGCGCAACGTAACGCTTACCTTACGCACGAAGTAAACTGATATCGCATGTGACTCTATTGAAAAAGATTAGCGCCATTTTCATTGTTAATTACTCAATATCTGCTATCTGCTTTTTCGCTCATAACATGACGATTCACTTAGGTGGTCCGTTCATATCCACGATAACCAGCTCGCTAATAGATTCTCTCGCATATCCAATTGGATTTTAATTTGTTGCGTATATGTGTGTATGTACTTTCCCGGGTACGAATAGAAAAAGCTAAGGAAATTTCGCTTCGGAGGAAAAAAAAGAATGATGATGAAAAAACAAGCTTTCTCACGGTTCGCAGCGGGCGCCTTATACATCGAAGACTTATACCAACAGACCTCACACTCGTTCGCTAAACACGCTGCACCGCTTATGGTAAAATTGAAAATTCTAATCCATCCTGGTAAGATAATCTCCGGCGACATGTAAACAAAGTTATACATATACGACTGGCGAAGATTTATCTAAATTGTGTCATTCCAAAAACGACAGCTGAACGTGAAAAGCGTAAATTTTCTCTTTGAAATATACTCAAACCGTATGTTGGTAAAGTACCAGTGAAATACTCTGCAGCATTTCGATTTAGCCATTATCGCTCATATAGATACTTCTCAACATATGCATACGTACGTCGCGTCGTACGTTTGTTATAAAGTTTAAAAATAAGATCGGTCGGCTTTCTTTTTCGCGTCTTATCATCGTAGTCATCATCAACATCATCAAAGATACAAGGCGGTACCGTTGAAATTATATAAGTCGTTTCTATCGATTCCTATATCTATACCGTACATCTCGTGAAAACTACAAATAACCGCTACCGTCTTCGCTACCGTTCGCTGTTAATTTTTTTCCATCTCTCTCTCTCTCTCTCACTCTCTCACTCTTTATATATGTACTACCTTCCAATCGCATTCTACAACTGCCGAAATTAGTAACCCGCTGCGAGAACGCGTACCTACCATTTTTCCAATCCATTTGCAATTATGATCAAGCAGTCGGCTTTTATAACCAGTGAGCAGAGAGCGTATTCTCAAACCATAATGATTACTTAATTACTATACACTATAGCTATACCGAGAAACGAAGCACATAAGAAAAACAAGCTCGTATATAAAACAAAACGCCATAAAAATCCGATTAAGTACACCGTATCAACCGTGCGTCTACCAAATTCGCGCCTTCTAATACGAGTTCATTTACACCCTCGACCGAATCTCTTATACTCGTACTTCATGATACGGCTAAAGCGCCGAATAAAATTTCAAAAGTGTGTTGATCCGCTTTGAAAACTTCTATCTATACGTACTTAATCATAACTGTTAATGAAGTTTTAAAAACGTTGAATTATACGGTCAATTTTTACCTTCATGCCTTCTATTATCACATATTTCAAATAAAAATAACAAAGCGGTCTTTCATAAGTCACGAAATCGGTCAAACGAATTCGTATATTAGTAATACCACACCTTGTATTAAATTATCCCTTTTTAACCTATTCGAATTTACACGCTTAATTATGATATTTGATGAATTATATATATGCACAGGATCTCTAAACCGAAAACGAGCCCTGGTATCTTCAGCAGTTCCGTATACCAATGCTGAACATTTAACGATGCTTTGATTTAATGCTGACCCGTTTCAAATGCGTAATTGCAACCTGTATAAGTACACTAGGCATAGCTATATTCGATAATCTCCTCCTGGAGTTTGGAAAATCGTTGCTCATGGTGTCATGGGATCGAAATAAAAGGTTTCAAACAGAAAATAACGAAGTAAGAAGCAAATTCCAAAATAAAAATTATTTTAGTTCTCATTTTAGCTCAAAAATAGCCCAAATCCTAACAAAATTCTCAGAAAGTGGAAATTTCGTATACAAGTACTCTGAAGTATGCATTTCAATATTCTCGAACTTTCCTAAAATCCATGCATGCTTTGCCCTCTTTTTCAGCAGAGTAAGGGAGTGCAAAGTTCAGTTTTTTGGCAATCACTTCCAAATAGAGAGCACTTACGAAAAAAATGAATCTCTTGCATAGAACTTTCCACGATTATGTAAAATAAGTAAAATGCTGGACCATCACCTTTCCTCAAAATGAAGCAAAGAGGGCTACTCTTTAAAAAGTTGTAAAAAAATTTGAAAAATTGGTTCAGACAAATGTTGTAGAGTGTTAAAAGACAGACATTTCCGTTTTTTCAATTTTTTCCCCTAAGTGGCCATGGAGCGGAGGTATGACGAAAAGAAAAAAATTAGACACTTGAAAATTCCTCTTGAAATGAATAATTCACGCCTATGCGAGTCAGATATAAATTCAAGTGAACGAAAAATTGAACGAGACTCATATTGGAGTTTTTGTAGTCGCGGAATTTGATTTTAACAACCATTTGAGCGTTGGACCCAAATTGGGTTCCTGAAGGGGAGGTTCAAAATCAAAAAATTGGCAAATTTTAAACACTGGTGTCAATTTATGAAGCTCCAAAATTATCTCAGATCTTGATACATTCAAGACGCCAAAACAGCACATTGGAAAACTCATATATCAAATTCGATACCCATTTGGGTGCATTTTGGAAAATTTTTTAATTTGAACACCTTAATTTGAGGACTAATTTGAGTCCAAATGCCGAAAACTCTCATTAATATAGAACAGTAGATTTTAGACCTAATAAATCGATACCAATGTCCAAGATTTGCTAAATTTTGGATTTTGAACCTCCCCCTTCAGAAATCCAATGGTCCCTACTGAATGTACATATCTAATTTCAAATTCCCAGCTCAATTTGGAGGAGAAATATGCAAGAAACAAACTCAATATGAAAAAACAAAAAAAAACACATTTTCGGGACTGTGAGGGGGTGCAATTGGGCTAAACAGTCGAGATCCCCAAAATGCACATTCGAAGTCCCTACTGAAAGTACATATCCCATTTCAAGTTTATAACTCAATTTGGAGGGGAGTTATGCGAGAAACAAACTAAAAAAATTATAAAAAAACGACCAAAAAAACATATTTTTGGGACTAAAAAGTCGAAACCCCTAAAAGGCGTATCTAGGGTCTCTACTGAATGTACATACCAAATTTCAACTTCCTAGCTAAATTTGGTGGGGTGATAGATGAGGAATAGCCTTTTTTCAAGGTCAAAAAGGAGCAAACCCCTTATATCTCCCCGCCTAATTGACCTAGAAAACTGATTTCTGGATATGTTATACAAATTAGGATCCTCTATCAATAGGCTCAAAAAGGAACAATTTCTGCGTTTTTGGCTCCTCAGCATCCCCTCTCCCAAATTAGAGCATATCTGAATTTTGACCCAGTGTCATCCTCACTCATGTACATCTAATCCGCCTAAAAGAGCCGATTGACCAAATTGGAACGATTTTTGGCCAGCATCAAGCAGAATAAATAATTTTAGTGTTCGGGAAAAAAAAATAAATATCAAAGACCCCAAAACGGATTTCACGAATATTCTGCCACCCCCTCCTCCTCCCCATCTGCCGTAGGTCGACAGACTGTAATAGTCTAGTTTTCATTAGCAATATAACATAAAAAATCAAGCTAATAATTTAAAGCGAATCATGAAACAGAAATTTTCAGAAAATCGCAGGAATTATCCAAAACCGAAAGAAAAGGATCATCAAATTTGTTTAACCGTTTAAAAAATAATTAAGACGTTTCTCCTGGCGATTTATAATAACAGAGAGTACTTGAATTGAAAAAAATCATGAATGAACGCCTAAAAAAACTAACCGCACTTGACAAACGATGATCTGAAATTCCCAAGCTCTTCACAACCTCAACCCATTCGATTAAAAAATTCGAAGGTTGTTCAATTTTATACCTCTTAAGTTAACGCGTATCACAATGAGACGCCATATAAATCTGATATAATATTTAGTTGGACGCTATACGTGATAAATCAATAAGAAAAAGTAGCAATTTACCAGCGCCTGCCTGACATACCCGTGGGCACGAAATTTCTGTTCTTTTTTTTTTCGAGCGTTAATTACAAGGCTGACGTGGGGAAAAAATCAGTACAAAGAGAAGAAAAACTGATCCACATTTTTAATTACAACAATTCCTTGGTTACTGGATCAACTAAACGTTTGGAAGCTGAATATAGAAAAACGTTCATTAAAGTCAACCAACAAAAGAGGTGTTGATATTACGAAATTAAAAAAAATTATTATCTCTGGCGTATTTCAATCACTGTTCGCGTAGTCCAGTAAGGACGTCTTCGGAATACATAAACCGAGAGAGCAGCTCTGAAGATACTCGAATTTAAAAAATCCATTCCGTATAATTATCGAGTTTAAAGAATCTAGTTTAATTAAGCCGTAATGCCTTAAACTAACACTGATATTTATAAAGTATACATACTGGGTGTGTAACGTGTATGGAAATTATACACTAAAAGTCATCAATATTTGAGGAAATTTTTAATTTCGAGAAAAATTTAAACGGTTTCCGTAAGTAGCTGAGTAACCAGTTCACGTGTATGAAATTCTACGACAGCTGAGTTATTAACAAACGGTGTTAGGTTACAAACGGGATAAATTATTGATAAAAATCGCGTATCAATTACCTGCATGATTTATTAACCCTACAAAGGAAAACTAAACGTACCAATTATAAATTTTCGTTAACTACGGTAGATGCCCTCTAGAGATTTTGTGTACAAATATTCCGCTGATGGTCACATCAGCGAAGACGACTCCGGTAGCTATTTTTACGATTTTTTAATATCATCACATCGAGATCGATCCATTTTCGGTTATAAAATAAATGGAAAATGTAAGTTCAAAATACACCAACCAAGAATGAAAATAGAGTGAATTTTGAATTTAAGTGCCAAACGTAGATATCTGAGTAAGAATATCACGGTCATTAAAAAATTATAAAAATCGAAACACGATTACATATATAAATTTCGTTTGTCAATAATCAGCCACCGACGCGTCGGTAGGCATCCTAACTTATTTTGGATCAAATGTTTTATGTTTTTTTAATGTCGTCGAAAATCAGATTACTTTTTGAAAAGTTACAATCAATTTGTAAAGTTGATCAGGTTGATGATTGTACACCTCAGCTCTAAAGGAAGAAACAGAAAACAGGTCTGGAGTTTTTTTCTTCTTCAAAGCGACATTAATGACGTCTCACGTTCCTAATACACGCCCAATAATAATTAATTACTTTAATTGATAGATAATAACTTTTATTTCGGGGATACCATACCATTCCCGACTAGTTCTTTCAACAAGTTATTTTTATTACTCGCAATGTACTATTCGTCGAACAAGATTTTAATAAAATCTTTATTCCAATGGTTGTAAATAAGTTCAGTGAATCAGAGCAGTGGTCTATAAACGACGATACCTTAATCGTTAAACATGGTCCAAATACAAACTGGCGAAATGTTACCGTAGTTCTGTTATAAAAACAAAAACAAGAAGAGCGTTTAAAAATTTTGAAGCATAAACTAGAATTATGAATACAAGTTTTGAAATGATAAAATTAGTCACTACTTCATTACACATCTTATAATTTGGTTTTCAATTTTCTAGTTATCGAGCCAAAGATGAAGTCACAAACCATCACAAATATTAAACAAGCATATCGGCGCCACATTGAAAACCACTGTATCAGAATCGAAAATGCCTCCCATTCGGAATACACTTTTACTTGCTGTTAAAAAACAATTAAGATAATTCTTACACGAGTAACACCCGTTCAAAGGAATTATGAGCAAGTAAGGTGGTAACAATACAAAACGATTCCGAAAGTGTCTTCAATCAAAGCCGCCATTTCAAGTATTTCACACTACTATTTATCCACGACCGTGGGCGTACCGAAAGGTAGTTTAACTAATCATTTAACAAATTACAATAATACATACCATAAAAATATTTTCATTCTACAGTTCTACACCATTTTCAGTTTCAAATATACTACTACCACTATTAGAAAATCAAATCTATGTCTGCAAAGCATCACGTGTAGGAGGCTCAGAATGCGGTTTTTATCCGTATGTAATTATTTATTCGTCCAATAACTACGTTTCAAGCTCATTTTTCACAAAATACATTTCATTTCCACTTTTACCACATATAATGTACGAAATACGAATCAACAAACGAACTAAACTAAACGCAAAAACTTAGGACTGACAAAATCACAGCACAAAGTTCTTGATTTTGACTTTGTATAGAAATATTTTTCATCCCCACCACCCACACCCCTATTTCTTATTACAGCTTCTTGTAACGGTAACGGTTCAAATTTAAACAAAACCCTAAAAATTTAGAACGTTGACATTGTTTTAAAACTTTTCTAGTTTTTTGTACAACATAACAAATCAGTAGCCAATAAGTTAAACGTAGACACGAGGTATGTTTTATTTACACGGATTCCGGGAAAGCTATTGAACACTTCTAAAATTCTGTTTTTTCCGATCTGAAAATCCAAAATCCATTTCAAAAAGTTACTCAGCTCGTAGCTTTCCATTTGGATTCTGGTTTTTAAAATTTAAGATCGATGTAATTCAAATTTCAAAAACCAATTTCGCAAAAATCATGTAAATGAAACATACCTGTTTAGTCTTAAATCATTGATTAACCTGAAATGAATAATCAATCACTAATCTAAAACAAAAACATTTATTCATTTTAAAACTCACTTTGTTAAAATGCATACATGACGTATTTCATAATTTAAAATACATATATTACGTAAGTAAATTATTGATCTCAAGCACAATGTGGTAAATACTTGCATAGAAAAAATAATAAAAACGCTTGAAAACATGTAAAAATTAATCTTATTTGATAAAGAAAGAACAACATTATTCCATGTATTCGGTAACAATAAACGGAACTATACAGTAAGAAAATTCATATCAACATTCAAACAAATAAAACGAACACATAAGACACATCAGAGCATTTCGGGGTAAAAAATTGATACCGCGGGATCGGAAGATTCACAAGTAATTAAAATATCTTGGAATTTTTCAAACAGCTGAACAAGTTGAGATCTTCTAATATTTTCCAAGTACATAATTTCTTCCATGTGGCTTGTGCCTTGCAAGTAACCTTGTTTCAATAAACGCATAAGTAAATGGAAATCTTCTGGACTCGACGAGGCTGGAATTTTCAAAAAAGCGCTTTTTTCTTCTTCGTTAAACCGAGTGATGAATTCATCCTCAAAAATCAAATCGTCAACTTTATCAGTTTCATCCATTATTGAAATATTCAACCAACTATTGAGTTCCGTTTGAAACGTCGTCATAGGTGTTTTAGCAAAATCTTCACTGATAACAGAGCTTATATCGCTATCACTAGGAGCTTGCAAGCTATAAGTATCCAAATCTGAACCGCTCTGACCAAAATTTGTATTAAAACTTTGATATCTGCTATGGGAAATTGGATGTAACTCCTGAAAAGTAATATTATTCAAATAAACATATTCAATGATTCAAAAAACGTTCCTACAAAGAGATACTTACTTCAGCTTGAACCATTCCTTTCTTAGTCGGCATAAAATAAACATAAGTATGCAATTGCATTAGTAATCGGTGTCGTAGCATCCATGCTACCATTTGTACAAGAACCGCTTGTTCTTCCGGATGTGTTAAAGGATTAAGTTTATGCACCATTGTTGATGGTAAGGAAAATTCTTCCATGACCTGAAGAAATACATACTTAAATCCATTTCGTAACTAAACGATTATTTCTCATGAAAACTTACCTCCAATAAATTATGTTCGGGAAACTGTAAAGCAAATTTTTCAGTTAATGGAGAATTTGACGTAATGCTAGCACCTGGAGCAATAACGTAAACATTCGATTCACATAATGGATAAATAATCATCGCACTTCCCCAGTTTAGAAAATGACCAATTAAGTTGAAAACCTATAAAAAAAACTTATGTCAGTTAACGATTAACACACTAAGAGGATAAAATGATCAAAATTTTTAAAAATTACTTGAGCAATGGTTAAATCAGAATCCGCTGATATCATTTGAAAATTTTTCAAAGGACTGTACACTTTTAGAAATCGGACCAATGAAGGGCTTGCATCGGGAGGTAAAGAGTTCAAAACCGTGTTTATATCTTCCAAAAGTAGTAATCCGTGGTATGGTTTTAAATTTTGTAAACACCTGAGGAAAATTAAAAGTTGTTCAATTATAATTTTATTCAACCAATCAGTAAGAATTTAGTTTCAAGTACCCACCTATCGATATCCTCCGGACTGATGTTGAAATTAGATACGTAAATTGAGTGAGCTTTTTGAGTTAAGCAGAAACTCACTTCAATCCAATTATTTAATCTAAAATGAACTTTTCCGGTGGAACATAAACTCTCATAAACGTATTTCAGATTTCTCGCCAATGAACATTGTTTTACTATCATATTGAATGATGATTCTGTATCATTGTTAACATCTCCTGAGCTACTGTAAATGAAAAAAATTAGTACACTTGAAAAGCGATGAACTGACCAAAAAAAACATGTAATACTTCTCAATCATTTCATCAGTTAACGTCATTTGTTTCATTTCCTTGGCAAAATATGCACATCTTTTTTCTTCGTGACGAATAGCTACACCGATACGTCGGCTTAAATCATAATAACTCTTCACGACCGAATACTCAGCCGAAGCTTTTAGCGCAAACACAACATGAACCAAAATACTTGATGGAGTTTCTTCTTTCTTATGAGCTGATTTAGACTCGGAGCATTGTTTAATAAAAGTTGGGTGACCAACAAATCGAATATTATTGATCTTCAGTTCGAATTTGTGATCCGAAAAATTGGACTTGACAGCGAATAATGCGGAAAGCAATTCGTCAGAGAATTCTGTCAGCTTTTCTCCTTCATTTTTTGTGATATTCGATCCATATAAAATATCTTCGGCAATATGCAAACTGTACGGTGTATTTCTTGTATACTTGGGTTTTGAAACAGAATCATGATCGTCAACGTACGGATAACGAAATAATAATTTATGCCCTTTACTGTCACTTTTGACAAGAAAAATTCCAATTGGATCTATATCCATGACTAATACAATACATGATAAATTGTTGCAATTCAACACAATGAAATTCACACAAATTCACGGAAGAATAATTCACAAACTATTCAATTCCCTGTAATAATTTCATTTACAATTAAAATAATTGACAAGATTCAAAATTTGCATTACTTTCTACTTATTTACATAAAATGATAAAAACATGAGTTTTATTTGCGCATGCGTAAATGTTTAATGCAGCTATGTAAGCGAAAAATTGTGAGATCCTAATGAACTAAACCAATCAAATTACGGAAAAAATATTTCGTAACGATTTCATTGTTTAGAAATTATGTACATAAAGCCAAAATTTAATATCAGTTAAATTTGAAAAACTTGTTTGAATTTTCAAATTTGTTGTGTTTTAGTTTTTTTGTTACCTATACCGACGATATTTCTCTAACTTTTAGTTCCTTTTATACCAGAAATAATTGAATTTAGATCTTCTTGATCAATCTACACTCCTTCACATATATTCTGTTGATAAGTAATAAATGTCTCCTTGCTTCTCCCTGGAATCTACTTGTAAATCTGGAGGAAAAGAAAGAAACAATGCTCGCCGCTTCTGATCCTCAGGTTGAGTATTATAAATACACCTTGAAGTTTTTACAACCGAAAATAGTTATCTATCTGTTCAGATTCAAGCATTATTCTCTAATTGAGTTCCTTATGAATTTTCCTGCGTACTGTAACCAAATATTTGAATCTATTTGTTTCAGCTTTTCATACCGTTCGGGCGAAAGCAAATCAGCCGACATGTAGGAAGCAGTACAATACCACTAGCTTACTTATCGTACGCTTCTCCATCCTTTTTAGAACAAGAACTAAATGAAATCTCGTTAAATTCAGAAGCCGAAGTATGTAATTTGATGCACAAGTATTCGATTTTTCCTGATATCAATTTTTTAATTTTTGGCAGAATGAAAGCTGGCTTATTCGAGAAAATTCTGATGGGATCGAAGAAGAGTTGTACATCAAAGGAAAAGTGGTAATTTGGAGTAAAGGAAATTTTGGCATTAGTTTGGCTAATTTAGGAGAGGAGCAACCTGGTGGAAGAGTTCTTGTTCGTAGTTATACTACAGAAAATTTAGTAAAACAAGCATTATGGTGCTCTTTCATGAGCGACGAGTATTCATTTGATTCTAGAAAATACAAGAAAAATGGTTCGTATACAGAATCATTCTGTAATAAGTGCGAATGAAAATTTTTGATTTATTGGTTATTTTTCTTTGCAGAAGCAGAAGTAGAAGCAATATGTGCTGTTGACGAAAGAACACTAAGCATTTACATGGCAGGCTGTGAAGAGTATTTTACTAGATTACCTTTTAAAGTAAATACTTTCCCATTAGTACATTCCTTTTAAAATTTAGAAATACTTTTTTTATTATTTTGTTACGTAATTATAATTTTGTGTTTATTCAGGTATCCTGTGTGTGGAGTACGAAATTTGGTTTAATCATCGAAAGAGCGACCATGATATCGAACAACAAAATGAATTATTCTTCTCAGTTTTCAAGCTTCAATTTCTTTCCGACTTTATTCGCTTTGACACATCCTTTGAATGAAATGTCACCATTTTTGATACTCAAACAAGGTAAGCTTTAAATTTTGTCATGTGTTTTGTGTTTTCAATGAATTTATCTCTTTGAATGAAATTTTTGCAGGCGGTATATTGTCTTTTATGAGAGAACAATACATGAAAGTAGTATTTGTTGATAAGGCAACTTCAGTATGTATGTTATATGATTATAGAACTTCATTGCATAGTATTTGGAAAGTACGACCAACCACCGAAGAAGTAATTATAATTTTATATTTATGTTGAAGTATATTATTTTATATTCACACTTTTTCGTGTTCATTTTAGGAAAGACAAATGATGAATGTAAATCACGAAAGTGAACAGACAGCAAATTACAATACAACAAAGCAATTCTCTAATTCTGTATTGAATAGTGGCTCGATACCGTTCAATATTACTAATAAGTAAGTTTCATCATATAATATTTATATTTTCATATAATGACTTTTATCAAATTTTTAATTCTTAGGTCATCAGCAAGCGCCAATTTTACGACGTTTTCTAGTCCTTTTGGAGGTAGTCGTTCTAATAGTCACGGTAGCGTTAGCCATAGAAATTCACCGTATGCGTCATGTAAAATCGAAAGTCCTCTTCCCACTACGTATGGTTTTTTAACAATCGATTCAGAAGTAGAATCTAAGAAACGTACTTATTTGAAATTATTTCATTTTAGAGCCCATTCCAGTAGTTTTTCATCATCGCCCAATAATATATCGATGAAAAACGTAAAATTCAGTCAGCTTTTCAGCCCTCGACTTTCAGGATCGCCGAAAAATTCTCCCTCTGTTGATGCTCGTTTGGGAAATAGTCAAAGTGTATCCCAACATTACGTTCCTATGCCAGTACAACCTGAATTATGTTTAGAATATATCTGGACGGAAAATTCTGGAAACCCTCGAGAAGGTGACATGGGTCCAGCTTCATCGGTATTCATTAGCTGTGATTTTGTTGGACAAAAACATCTTTGTTTTTTGGTTCCGAGTAGAGAACAATTGTTTTGTGCCAAGTTGGAGAAAACCAATGAAGATAAACCTGATATCATTTTAGGGTCTTTGACTGTGATACCAGCTAGAGATGCTGCTTATATACCTGTTAGTATTTTTTTGGTTTATGAAAATTGACTCAGACTATTCAAAAAATAAATATCTGGATTATTTTAAATTTTTTCCAGAATGTGAACGCTACTGTAATTCTAGACTGCAAAGGACAAGTATTATTGTACTCTGGTACATCGCAAGTAGGCCAGATATTATTCGGTAGTATTTCGTCGTCGCAATATTTGACTTCTTCATATTGTGGTGCTACTTCTCAGTGCCCAATGACTCCACCTAAACCTGCGTAAGAAAGTTTCCTTTTGTACTTAATTGATTATGATATGACATGATATGAAATAAATTTTTTTTACGTACAGCCGTAGCAGTATGTTATCATCAACTCGAATGGAAGACGAAGTTTTTGACGAGCAAATTCGACAAATATCGCCAGTAAAGAAACAAGCATTTGATGATCGATTCAATGCTAGTGATTTAGCTCATGCCACCGGTGCCTCCTATTTAGAATCTATTCAGGATGCGATCGGAATTCAAGCCACTTTTGTAAGTCTACCTTAGCGTAATTAATTCGAATTTAAACTATTCTGCTATTTTTAATTTATCGCATTTCCAGAAATATTCAGATGGTTCTCATTGTAGAGTTAGCTTTCCTGTGCTATGCACTTCATTACTTGGTGAGGTAAACTTTTAATCAGTTAATATATGCGTACAAAAATTTTACTAATTAAGGTTTTATGTTTTGTAGTTGAACAATGTTTGAAAACATTTCGAGTAATATTACCTCGTGAAATTGCATTAAACTTCATGATCGTGTGGTACAGGTCTCGAAACGCTCCCGGTACCCAAGATATATCTTCAGAACAAGAATGGAAATTATTTTTAGAAGTTTTCTTGCGTATGTGCCATCTTATTTTTTTAACCAACGTTTCTACTCAACTGTTTGATGAATTTTAGTATGACTATTGAATCCAAAAAAATATGCTTACAGGCTTATTAGGATATGATATAAATAACGTGCCACTACTTCAAAATATCTACGGTAATCAGTGTGAAGTCCCCACGGTTGCCAAAAAAAAGAAAGAAGCTGATGTAGGAAGCGATTCAGTGAGTTAAAGTTTAATCGAAAATCTTCAGTTTTAATTTCACTTAATGTACAACTTCGAGTGAATATTTTAGGATTGGAAATACGTTTTAGAAAGTGCTTATCATAGAGAAAATTACATCAAGGTTAAAAATTTATTTACTGCGAAAGAAAAAGAACCTCGAGAATCGTCGTTGCATGCCGCGTCCTATGATATTTCATCAAATGCTCTGCTATATCCTCATTTTCGTATAATTTACTTTTCTTTGCATTTGTTATACGAGGTAAACGACAATTACTACGAACTATGTGTTGATAAAAACTAATTGTTTTTGCTGTATTCATTACAGGAATTCAAATTGAATACTATGCAATATGATACCTTATCTACACTTGTCCTCTTACTGAATCAATTTGCTTTAGATTTAAATTTAGAAAATTTCTTGCATTATTATTGGAGAAATCATCCCCAGCTGATTTCCAGGCCTAAAACTGTGAGTAACACCTTCGTATCAAAAGAAATGCTGCTTCTTTTGTGTTAATATTCGACTCGAAATAATTTCAGTTGAATCATGACACCATCAAGTATCAAGGAAAAGACTCTAATCGCGAGTATTTTGATAAACCTCCCAACATATTTGAACAAGTATTTCGAATTATGCAAAACGAACAAGCACCTCCTTATCCGTTCATTATTCATTTGAATAATGTTTCTCATGATATATTACAAGTAAAATGACAGAAATAATTCATTAATACGTTCACGAATTGATAAATTAACTGACTAAATAATATTAATTATTTGTAGCTTTGTTCGTTGATGTTTTCTTCAAAATGTCCACCGTATGATCGTATAATTAAACCTGTGAATTTGCCTCGAAACAGATGTGACTCCGAATCTCTAATAACTCAGTATTCATCATTTCCGAATGATTACAAAAGTATCGAGAGAATAGTATCACTCATGGTTAAAGCAGGTCTGTACTTCATACGCTTACTTCTTAACACTCTTAATGAACAACTTAATTTTATTCCATTAATTGTTGTAGGTTTTTCGCAAGATAAGCTACAAAATTTACCAGTTGGT
Organism: Ferrisia virgata; assembly: GCA_900060175.1. Lineage (NCBI taxonomy): Eukaryota > Metazoa > Arthropoda > Insecta > Hemiptera > Pseudococcidae > Ferrisia > Ferrisia virgata. Next base: position 109,918 of record FIZR01017596.1, read on the forward strand.
ATTGCCTGGCCTTTAATCGACCTGATACATCGATGTCGCGAGTGCCCTAGAGAAGACTGGTCTAGTTCTGAATATGATTTATTAGTTAGGGAAGATCTGTCATCGCAAGTGAGACAAACTAACGATCCTAGTAAATCGACGGCTTTTAAACCAAGTGTAGTTCCAATAAATCAATCTTCGTGGGGAGAAATTAAATCTACCGAAACAAACGATGGTATGGAAGATATGGATGATGAGGTGACTTTTTTTTTTGGCTTCTTCTGTCGAGCAGCAAACTTCCAGATTTATTTAGCGATTTTTTTCTTCAGATTATGCGACTAATTTGGCCGAAAGATAGGCGTGTTCATCAAGTAAGAATTATGTTACAATCATCGTTACCAGCTGTGATCGATATTCAACAAAGACCCGAAGTAACAGCGCATGAATTTTTTTAAGAACAAGAAAAACATTTATTTGGTATTTGTACTCGAACCATGGCGTTGCCCGTTGCAAGGTATTTGAAATAACGGTACTGCCTAAACTAATGGTAATTTAGCAATTGATATAAAAGTACATTTTGTCTGTTTTTAGAGGAATGTTTACTCTTCGTACAGTAACTCCTTCTATTACCGAGCCATTGAGTATTCCCAAACTTTGCTTAGTTGGCAAATCCGCAAGCACTGGCACATCTATTGATTTTTCTCATATCGAAGTAGTAGCTAACATGAATTTGTGGCCTTTGTTTCACAATGGTGTTGCTGCTGGATTAAGAGTATCAGCTAATGCCGAAGTGGATTCTACGTGGATTTTATTCAATAGACCGAAAGTATATATTTTGAAAATATTCATTGAGAATTTTCTATGAAATGATTAGAAGACATTTAATACTTTTTTCTATAACTTTATAGAGTGGAACTGAAATGTTACCAGAACATGCTGGTTTCTTGATGGCGCTTGGATTGAACGGTCATCTTAAAAATTTGAAACGAATGAACATGTTTGAATATTTAAGTCGTCATCACGAAATGACTAATGTGGCGCTGTTGATTGGTCTTTCGGCTACGCACAGAGGTGACTTAAAGTTTGAATTAAGTACTTCAGAACGGCACGTAATCATAAAGACGTTTTGACCAATTTCAGGCACAATGGATACTTCGACCACCAAACTTTTAAGCTTACACATTGAATGCATGCTACCGCCGACTAGTTTAGAATTGGATATCGACCAAAATACACAAATCGCTGCTTTATTAGGAATTGGTTTAGTTTATCAAGGATCAGCGCATAGGCATATTGCCGAAGTATTATTGTCAGAAATGGGTTTGTGTTGATCGTACTTCCTTAAAAATGAAATTTATAAAAGTTACGTTTTCTGATACAAACTTTTTTCCAAATTTTAGGTCGACCGCCGGGACCCGAAATGGAAAATTGTGTTGACAGAGAATCGTACACTTTATCAGCTGGTTTAGCTCTTGGGCTTGTACTTCTTGGGAAAGGCTCGAATTTATCCGGACTAACTGATTTGAATATAGCCGATACATTACATTATTACATGATTGGTGGACATAAACGACCGCTTACCGGTGAGTAATTTTTCAATAATAATTGAGAACGTCTGGAAAAAGGAAAAAAATTAATTTATTTCATGTTTCAGGACCGCTTAAAGAAAAGTACAAATCACCTAGTTATCAAATTCGGGAAGGCGATGTGGTTAATGTAGACGTCACGTCACCTGGAGCAACGTTAGCTCTAGGTCTAATGTTTTTCAACACTGGAAACAAGTAAGACTTGATCATATATAAATATGAAAGAAAGAGACAAATGATAAAGAATTCCAGTTTTTAGAAATAGAAATAATACGATTTAATTTTATATTCAGAGCTGTTGCTGATTGGATGAAAGCGCCAGATACTCAATACATTTTAGATATCATCTGTCCGGATTTCATTCTACTGAGAACTCTGGCGCGTGGCCTTATACTTTGGGAAGATATAATACCGACTATAGAATGGGTCGAAAGTCATATACCTAGTAGTATAAGACCATTTTGTTTGGTGAAACCGAAACCAAATTCAGTTCCGTCTAATATAGATTTAGAAACAATGAAGTAAGTCGATATCATTACCTTACCAAGTGGAGAGAATGAAATGAAAATAATAATATACCTTTATTTACAGCCAAGCTTATTGTAACATCGTGGCCGGAGCTTGTATGGCGATCGGTTTAAGGTTCGCTGGATCAGCTAACAATACCGCTTTCGAGACGATACATTACTTTTGTAAAATCTTCATCTCGCTATTTGGTAAATCGATATCGGAATTGGCGGGTAAATCTACTATCGAGAATTGTCTTAACGTGACTTTGATTTCATTGTCTTTGGTAAGTGTAAACATAATAATTTTAAAACGTGCGTGAATCGAATTCAAACACTTTTTTATCTTGTCAATTAGATTATGGCTGGTACAGGAAACGTAGAGGTATTACGAATTTGTCGCTGTTTGAGATCTAGAGTTTGTCAAGCTTCGAATACGGTGGTTACGTACGGGTCGCATTTAGCCACTCATATGGCTCTAGGGTTGTTATTTTTTGGTGGTGGTCGTTACAGTTTATCCACCAGTCCTGAATCGATAGCTGCTCTAATTATCGCGTTTTATCCCAAGTTTCCTACTCATAGTAATGATAACAGGTGAGTTTGAATGGGACAAAAAAAAGATTCGGTTAATATCGTAATTTGTGTTATTCATCGAGTGTTTATTTTTAGGTATCACTTACAAGCTTTCAGACATTTGTACGTTTTAGCTGCCGAATCTAGATTACTCTTACCTAGAGATATCGATAATAAAAATCCCGTATATGCGAATATCAACATGCATTTTATAGATACAAAATATTATAAAAATCAACAAGTCAAGCTGATGGCACCTTGTTTACTCCCAGAATTAAAATATTTAAGCAAGGTAAATGTTCAGTATGGTAAAAGTGCGATATTGTCATTTTAATAATATGGGATTTTCATTTCACAGATCGAAATCAAAGACGATCGGTATTGGCCAACTGTATTTAAACGTGGTAAAAATTGGACTCAATTAGAGTAAGTTCCATAATTTGTGAAAATACTCGTATTTATGAAAGTAATGTCAGTGTGTTATTTATAAGTGTTTCATTCGTTGCAATTTTACAGGCAAATGTTAGGAAATTCGGTTTATTTCGATATCAAACAAAGATCGGGCTTCCTTCCGTATAAAGAAGATAATAATAATTATTCGATAGTTGCCTCGTCTCTCATAGCCGCTGACGATTGTTTACCATGGTCAGCAGACGTAAGTATGGTGGAAATTAAAATAAAAATTGTTAAAAAAAAATTAACTCTACTTGAGGGGAAAAAATTAAAGCCAATTTAACCCAAGATAGCAGCGATCCTAAGACGAAAGTTCCATGTATGTTTTTTTTTTTGTATTATTAGATCGAACATATGCGAAAATTTACTTCGGATCCTTGTATATTGGAAATAATGGAAAGCTTTTTCGACTACAAAGATACTACACCCAACGAGGTCGAAGCCAAATTTAATAGCCTATTTCGTAGAATTGTTTACGAATGTATTACCCAAGATAAACTTTATATTCTGTCATTATGGATGAGTATGTTAAAAGTGAGTAATTCATGTCAAACATTTATGCACTTATTGAGGTCAATTATAATGATAACGTCGGTGGTTTTAATGCGCTTATACTCGTTATCAACTGTAAAAATAATTATATAATCGGTGATATTTTGTGGAAAAAAAATCACAATTGACAGATAATTGCTTGAAAATTCGGTACTTCCGTGATGCAAATGTAGTTCAACTTTTTCATTGTAGGTTTTGCAGAAAGTTCGTAAATTTCCGAACGCTTATTATGCTTGGCAAATTAAACTATTTTGCCAGGTTGCGTTACATTCTAAGTTCAACGATGATATTCCATCAGCTACTAAACCGCTCACTTCGCCCGAACTTGGCATTGCCGTAAAACATTATCTTTTCAAGTTAATGGAAAGCTGGGAGAAAGGTATTTTATTAGAAAAATTGTACCTCAAAAATGTATAAATTATAATTCAATTTATCGTTTACAGAATACGGTCTGAATTTACAAAGCTGTTTCAATCGAATAGTTGCTGAACATGATGATAAACATGATATGGAGCAAATAAAAAGTATTATTTTATCGGTTTATGATGTTCCTGTCTCATTCCAATCCAATTCTCAGTTGGAAGGTAAAAATTGAAAAACTTATTTTTCAAAAAAGTTATTGGTGTTTTTGGTAATTTTTTTTTTCATGTTTTCTTTCAGATACTTGCCCGGTTGAATTTTACACTCGTTTAAGAGAACACTTGCCTACTGCCGCGTTGAAAAAACTTTGCGAAAAGTATTGATCAATTATCAACATCAAGACTGTTAGTTTCTTTTTATTTTTTTATACAATTGTTTTCCCAGTGTTTTTGTATCTGTATTTGAAAACGTTAGCGTAATTAATAAATCGTTGTTGAATAAAATATTGTGATTGATTTAAAATGTGCGTAGGCTAAAGTATGCTTTTCGATTGTTGTAATGTGTTGATAAAATATTTAAAATAATCACATCAGATACCAAGAATGAAAATTTATGAACAACGTGTATTGAAAGAGAAACTAAAGTACCCAGATTTCAAACTGGTCTCCAATCTTGTTACTGTTGAGTGTTGTAGAGTTGTAATCAATTCTTAGAGCCTCACAATAAAATAAAAACTTCTACCTTAAGTAAAAGAAATTTGTACAAATTGGCGCCAAATCGATACAAATATAAGAGTCCGTAAGCTACCGCCATCTGTGAAAAATCTTACAGCTTTTAAAATTAAGTATCGAATACCTCTCCTGCGCAAATTCAAAAGATATAAAATTTCGACCTTGATAAATTTTCTGAACACACACGCAGGGAAATGAATAAATGCCGAGGTGCATCACTGTAAAATCGAAGGCTCGTGGATGGGCTCGTTCATTCTAGAATCCCCTACTCTGAAGCTATCTACACTTCGACTACTTCCCGGTTTTTTCTTCCCCCACCTTGGCATCGGTTTCGGTATTCCCGTAGACCGCACTCGACGTATGTTTCACTCGTCCCCTAATCCTGTCCGCTCTTCGCTATCAATGAGAAACTTTTCAGTACTTGAACGTAACGTATGGTTCATCGTAGCACAGTCAAAGCTTGATATTGTTCAGTGAAAGTTGTGTTGCGTTAACAGTTCTACTCAGTTGAAATTTATTATATTTTTTGTCGTCTGATTTACTGATAATATATATTAAAGTACTTTTCAAAATGGCTTTTATGATGCCGGTTGTTAAAAACGATTACGACATTTATAAGTCGAATCGATCACGCCGTATTTCCGAATGCTCGAATCCGCAAACTTGCCGCAGCCGAAAAATCTCCGAATGCTCTAAATCCGAAGGACCAAGCCTATCTACCTCTCCTGGCAGTGATTTTTTGGTCGGATCTCCGGCTCATAGATCTGTACCGTTGGCCATCTCATCCAGGCAATTTTCCAGAAATTCGTCGAGAACATCACACTCGAGTTTACAATCACCCAGCAAATCGAATTCGCCATCACCGCCAAAATCCAATTCCACCTCATCTTTGTCCATGTTTCACAATAAATTGGTAGACAAATTAAAAAGATCGTTAAAGTCAAAAGACTCTGTTAGCAGCGGTAAGTTATCAAATTTTATTCCATCTTCGTATCTATTTTCGTGATGAGATTTCGACTCCTGAAATAAAGTAGTCTTCTTTTTCGAATGATTTTCAATTCGTAATCCTAGTGTTTTTCCAACGGTTTTAACCGGTTGAAATTTTTTTCTACAAATTGATGGAGACGAAATCTATCCCTTTTCAGGAAAATTGCTTCGTTGATGATTTGAAAATTTTTTTGTAGTTTTTGTTTATACCCGACCAAATGTTCGGCGGGTTAAGTAAATGACCTACTTATTGATTTTACTAAAAGTCGTTGATTGATTTCTAATTTTTTCTTAAACCTGCGAACTACGATTTAAAAATTTTCCAATCGTCACGAAAGCATGTTTAAATATATTCTATTATTTAATTTAAGATGTAATTCGTAATTGATTTAATCGCTGATTTATTAAAATGAACACATATGCCTATCTAGAATTTTACCAATAGGTATTCAAGTGTTTAAGTTCATCTTGAAATTGTCATAATGCTCAAAAATTGTGAAAAAAAATTTCAAATTTTTTAAAGTTGTACGAAAAAAATTGCATTTGTTTGGATTTATTTTTTATTCAAGTACAAAACACAAACCACTCATCGCAATCATTGATATGATGCATCATACATGTGCTATTACTACTCGTAATTATATTTACCTACATATGAACTGAAGATAAAGATTTCCTTCTCATACTATGATTGATTTTAATAAATCAGCGTTTTTAATTTTACGTCAGCTGTAGATGCGCTTTTTTTAGCTTTAGAATATCAAACGCTTATCGTTATAACTTTTTTTTTTTTTTTCATGTAATTAAGTCATTTACTAACTGCGTTTGCAGTAATCTCTAGGTATATACGTCTTCGTCTAAAAATACGTTAGAGCATGAACTCTAAAAGAGCTTCAGTTATTTCACTTCCCCTTTTTTGTAACGGATGTGAATTCACGAGCCATCTGTCTTCACGATGTTTTTAATCGAGTTGGTGGGCAATTGTGTGATATTTTGCGTTGATTAGTTCTCACTTCTAACTCGTTAACGTGTGCGCAACTTACGAGTTGCATGCTGTTAAGTAGGATAAAACTGAAGCTCTTTTTGAGGTTAGGGTGTTATTAACAAAAGGAATATAAGTTATAGGATTCTTCAGTAATACTTTTTGGAAAACGGTTACTCGAATGTATTACTCGATTGTACACTTCCCTGCAACTCGGCTTTCTTATTGGTATTCATTTTCTTGATACATTTATCGTGTAATCAGTTCTGAGGTATTAAGATCCTATTGTTTTCATCATATTATGATCGATTTCATACGATATTTATCGATGAAATATATATGAGACCTTTACTGCACATTACATTTTATGTATTCGTATGTAACTTTCATTTATAATCATATTTGTTTCATTTCCCTATTGCTTTTGACCTTCGGTTTATTTAATAATGTTTTCGTTTTCTATATCATTGTATTGTTCATCTATGTAAGCTATATCTGTAATTTCATTTGGATACTGTAATAATGACTGAATCTGAGAAATGAGCCATTTTCCCAAATCAGTTTTAATAATAATAATATGTGTGAGATGAAATGTTGCGAATTTATTGGTCTCTTCATCACTTGAATTCTAATCGTTAAATAGATATATTAACTTTGATAGGTACTTCGAATTTTGAATTTGGGAATATCCCATTCATTATGGATCTTATATACCTCTATCGTGTAACCAGTTTTCCAAAGTATAAAATCATATTTCAGCAACACTCATTACACCAAAATTAATTTTCTTTAGGGGCCTTCTTTGTTAAGTTTACACAACTTGACCTGAAAGTGTATCTTGGTATTAGAAAAACTTCAAACTGAACACGACGTACCCAAACGATGTAGGGAAATTGCCAAATTCATTTGTTGAAAAAATCATTCTTCGAATATATTTCACCACTTTTGATTTATATACCATATTGCCCGAATCCATGGGTACGTCTTGGAACAGGTATAACTGGGGTAAAAATAGCGAAAAAATTGATACGACTGTGGTGGCGGATTTAGAGAGAACCATGAGGCGACGATGAGATGGTGTTGGAAACGCCTTAGGAGGTATAATGAATCCGCCACTGTAGACGTCTCAACGTACCTACATTTTACTGTAGGACGTATTTGGGTAGCTTTTTTCTTCACTTAAATAAATTTAATATAATGCAACAAAAAAATTTCTTTTTAATTTTGTTATTTTCATGTACATGTATATAAAATTATATGTGTATGTGTTGTTTTGTTAGATTGTTTGCGGTTATATTTTTTATAAATATACTTTTCAGTGGTATTATCGCTGTATCTCTGACGGAACCCCGTTCATTAAAATTATTTTCGGTTTGGAAGGTAAGTCCTGCCGCTTACCGAATTTCTAATTCAAGTAAATTTAAATATAAAATGTGAGAAGAGGACGAATTTTCTACATTGTAATTGTCATTTCCTCCTGATGTGATTTGGCGCCAGTCAGGTTTTTCAACTTGTTCCCACCTTATGATAAAAAAAAAAAAAAAAAAAAAAAAAAAAAAAAAACATATGGGATTAACAATACATTAACAGTAACGTACACTTTCAGTTATAGATACCTACTATATTTTAATAGCGAAAAAAAACAATAATTTCCCTAACGTTTTAGCCTATTGTTCATCAAACGTCTTCGCCGTATACATATGCCAGCATTTTTTTTTCAATACTATGTTTTAATTAATTAGCTTTCACTTAAGATTTTTACGTATTACGTTATCTTAATTAACCGTCTATAAATGAACCATATGAGTCAATGAAATTATCTGTGTATATTCCGTGACTGAATTGAATAGACTTGAGATTTTACTTATATGTATGGTAGATCGCATGCACTCGTAGTCCAGTAAATCATCGATCCTTGCTAAAACATTATCAAAAATTCATCGACTAAAAGATAATCGATTTGTAGCGCATCGTGCAATTTTATTGAAATCAAGTACCTATTACAGGTGGGTATTTTCCAAAACCTCAAAAAAAAAAAAAAAAATGAAACAAGTACCTGAAGTATCTCAGTAATATAAACCTTGTCCAACCTGATAAAAGTTATCTATTCGTACACTTACTGGACTACTTCAATCATGAGATTTTTCGCTCGTGAAACGTTATCATGTTCGCAATCACGCCCTTCAACTCTGTAAGATTGTTTGTTTTCAATAAATACAATCTTTATCGTGACATTGTTCTAACAATGACACCCGCACACATATTCGTGCTAACATTTGGAATTCATTTGTTATTTAAACAATAAGCTTTTTTATGGAAAATTACCAGCTATGCGAAACGTGATAACGGTTCATGATTTCTAAAAATTTACTTACCGCTGTACTCTGGTTCTGATAATGGCAATAGCTGTTGATTTTATCACCAACAATGTCTGCGTCTCTGGTTCAAGTTAACAGAATGAGTAAACTGAGTTATTAGCTGTATGAGTTAGCTGGGTTCTTGGAGATGACGTTGTATTTCGTTCGTAGTACACCTATGTGACCATTTTCCATGCTAAAACAAATACCACAATTCACCATCGCATCTCGTTGCCTCGCCCAATTAGCAAAATGATGGAACTCATATATGTATATGCAGAGTTTATTACATAACTCTTTTATCAGCAGGTTTATTTAAACATTTCTTGGAAACTGTTATTATATATATATATATGTACAAATCATCAGTATTATACAGCAGATGACAGAGTAGCTCTTATTCATACTCGTAGGCGACGAAGTGCTTTATGAAATCATATAGTGTAACCGCGTGTATAGATGATTCTAGAATAAATCCCAGATCACAGCAGCACTCTCCATACTCTTGGCTACAGTATTCGGATTGCAATTATAGATGTAAAGCTTTTGTTGGCAACGTTGAAAAAAATATACTGGAAATGTACCAATAAACTTTAAGTAAGGTCAGCTCGCATGCTCCCAAAGCTACGTGAAGTCTGCAAATAGGTAGTAGTGGTCGCGTGGTTGATGTGAATGTACCTGGTTATGCAGAATATAAAAACAGAACACGAAACGTATACTTTATTTGTATGGCATTGACCAATGCATTTTGTAAAAGTGGTTAACTTTCCTGGATACGATATATAATTACGTTGGCGTGACATTGTACGTGAATAAAAAAGTAGACGATTCGTGTTCGTTGTTATATATGTAGTTAGGTCGTTGATATTTTGACGCAGTACTCTTGGCTCAATCATGTGTGTATTATGCATGTGATGAGTGGGTGAATGATAATATAGAAAATGCCATATCCTTTGACGGTTAATTAAGAAACTTTAATACTATATCTAAGTTGGCCAATCCTAAACTGTTACAGTTTTCATTTTGCATGCTCTTCGTATTTTATAACGTACTTTAGTAGTTAGGTGTACCTATATAATTTTAAGGTATTAATTTTACCAATTCTGAACTCGACTTGATCAAACTTGCAACTAAACCGACTATAGATATTTAGATTAAGTTATATCGTAGTTGGTATAGTTAACACTTTGATAACTACCTACTAAGAGCGAAATACATCTTATCTACCTAGTACCTACTTTGCAAATTCAACTCGTTAAAATTATGACAATGTTATCGAATTAAATATACCTACCTACCTATCTTAACTTTATGGTAATTATATTCCAAATATATTGGATTAATTTGGCCTAATTTTGAATATTTTTATTCAGTATTTCTCTCTTAGTAGTGACGTTCGCCTATAGTTTAAGCATCGATTTATTCTGTAGATCGGATTGTTTTCAATTCCAATCAAATATCCGGCTAGATATTTAAACGAGAGCGAATGTTGTGTGAGTCAAATTTACGTGGTACTGCCGAGTCATTAATTGTGTATATTGAAAGTGCTATTGTAGTCTTAGTCAACGATTAATACTCGTTAACGTGTTTTATCAAATCGATAAGTACTTTTTTAAACAATCAAACAATGACTCTGTTTTATGCAGTTTTCATTTTAGCATTTCCTGCAAGTGCCTAACCTACCAGTAAGAAAGGGAAAATTATGAAAGAGAGTCGTAACTATATTTATGTAGGTGTACAATCTCATCTGTAATTTTTAATATGATAGATACTTGAGTCATATGCGGAGGAGATGTCGAAAGAAGTACGAATGAATGAATGAATGAATGCTGACAAGGTAATTAGGCTAGAGACCTGGTGTGATGTAAATGTAAACATCAAGTACTATGGGCACGTGTATGTAGCCTATAGGTTTCACCTTTTCTCCGCGTTCTATTTATAGATAAACTCGTTGCAATAATTAGTAGGTGTAATAAATCGATGCTTAAACTATGTAATATTTATATAAATTTCCATAGGTACTTTTTATCATTTGTATACGTTTGTATTTTTATCAAATCCCCTTTTTTTTCATGTATTGAACGCTTTAAAAAAAATTATCATCGATGAATAACGTAACTCATAGTGACGTGAACAATTTTTTTAACCGCTTTATCGCTATACTATTTTTTTTTTTTTTCTATGTAGGGAGGTACGTAACCTTTAACGCTGAACGATTACTGAAACGATCACTAATGGTTGAAAAACTTATTTATACGTGCCGGTTGTGTTGTTTGTAAACGAAACGATTAAAAAGAGGCTCTTTTGTGGTTCTAAAAATAAGAGAAAACAAAATCGTCTTCTGTACGGTTTTTTTACGTTGGTAATTACGGAAATTACTCCGCCTTAGTTAATCGTTTCGCATATTATTATCTCGTGAATCCGACAGTGTGTTAGGGTGAGCTTATACCTATACAAGGTGCGTTAAAGATGGAAAGAGTTGAAAGTTGTTATGATAGATAGATGATGAGACGAAGAGAGATGATGAAATTTATTTGTTTTATATGTGCTAATTATTTTTTTCCTTAATTTTAAGCATAGCGCGTTTTTTTTTCTTATTTAGGATCGCTTTAGCCCGTCATGAATGGAAAGTTATAGCAATAAAGGTTGTCCGCGACTCGTCGATTAGGAACGAATGAATTTAAGGGTATGTAAAAAGATAACAAGTACGAAACATTCTCTCTCTCTGTTTATTTGCAGCTCATTTCACTCATAATATTACGGTTGTTGGATGTTGTAGTTGTTCAGTAGTCACTGTTATCACTGTAGTTGTAATACAATTTTTTTTGTAATATTTTTAATGTTTCGCGTGTACTGTCAAGTGTTGCTAATGGTAAGGAAATGAGTGGAAAGTTTAACAGCAAAGTGTATCGTGTGTAACGAGTAAAGAGAACTGTGAAAAGAATTTGGTAAAAGAGGTATTATGATCGAGGGTGTGAAGAAAACGAATGAGTTGAAGTGAAGAATGTTGAGAATTTAAAAATGAGAAAAAGACTTGATTGAAAAGTTCCTGTTGTGAAAGTTTTTTTTTCTGTGGCGTCACAGATCAGAAATTACATTCACTCGGTCGCCATTGAACACTGGCACGTGGCACCACGTGGCACGTAATTACAGACGAGATAGCTTATCAAATCACACGTAATGACGTAAATGCAGATATTTATTATGCACGAATAATATTCCAACGAAAGTCGTGATGGAATTGCCTCTAAGAATCCTTTGAGAAGGAAAAAAGAGCGATATAATTTCGTGCAACGACAACGTGTGAACTGTTCACTTAGTTGTAATCGTATTGATCACCAGCAATATTGCAAGTCTTACCGTTTGATGGTGGAAGTCAAATATACATAATGATAATGTGATTATAAAATGGAGAATCTTCAGAAGCATTTACGTCTTTATTGGATATTAATGAATGTGTTGACATGTGACTTTAAATTATTTATAGAAGATAAGGACCTTGGCGAAATTGGTATATAAGTAGTTCTATAACGTGATAAGAGCGAGTTTTGGAATGTAATATGAAGAGATGTTGGTTTACGTTATCCATTATGGATGAAAGGCCGCTCTAAAGAATGGAGTCTGTGTAATGAGATGATACGTAGACGTACTGAAAGTAAAATGGAATGCAGCAACGCAACAAGATTAAAGTCAGTGGAAAACAAGTCGTTACGCAGGCAACATAAATGGTTAAGGAAATTAATGAAATGAAACTGCATTTCATTGAATGTTTACCATCATCGCATCGGTTTTATCGGCTAAAGTAATCCCATTTCATCTAACAATTCATGGAAAAAATATATCTCGCTGGTTAATATACTTGGCGAGTGTTACACAGCTTTAGAATAATTCTACGCGCGTTATTTCGTTGTGTATCTACGATTTTCTCTATTGTATCTACTACATAATGTTTTATTCCCTAACTACATAAGATATCTACGTTATATAATAAATGTATTTTTGACTCCATTGACAGGTTGCACACGTACATATTATAAAAGTATACGCCTATCAGTAAATAATACCTATGGTTTTATTATTTTACAGGAAGCAGTTCGACGTTGAGTTCTGCTGATGCAGCTAGAAGGAGATCCTGAGATATACCCAAAGAGGAGCATGATATCCTCAGCAAAAGCACCTACCTACATCGATCTCCAGTAACTTCGTTTTCAGTTCCTAGCGCTGCTAGAAGACGCCATAGATCCGAACCCAGAGTTATATGTTCGTATCCGGGGCCTATGCGATGACATACGGTATCGAACAAATAAAATATACAGAAGGAGACGTTATTGATGTGGCGATTTAAGAAGAAAAAAAAACAACAATAATTGAAATATCTCCTAATACATACATATGATCGACTGTGCGAATGTTTATCGATATAATGCATTTAATCAGTACTAAGGTGCTTTGCTGGAATCAGATTTTGGAAACGCGTGTAAACACTGCCTTTTTGTATAAAGTATACGGTGAAGTACACTCTATCTCGTACTAGCGCAAAGAATCAGTGTTTAAACTTTTACGGATATTAGCGAGCTTTTTTCATGTTTCGTGTATGCATTTTATGGCTACTTGTATAATGTTTTCAAATCCTTATGTTTGTGGATGCGAGACGATGCAGAACACCATTATCTACTTCATATTGCGGTATCTATAGTATTTTACTCTCTAATAACCAGTACGAAATTATAACAAATTGAATTATTTTTAATCGTCGTTTATTCAATAATATATTTTATTACAGATATGATATATCTACATTATCTCCACCGTAATGTGAGCGAAAACATTTACTATATTCTGTTGAATTATAGCCAAATTAAAAAAAAAATAAGATCGAAATCAGCCCAATAATAGCGTAAAACAGCCTGTAAATAATTGTATTTTCCTCGCAATTTTTCTTTCTTCTTTCTTCTCTCTTGTTCTCTGTTTTTATATTAGTAAAATGTTAGTTGAAATTTTAATTTTAATCAAAATCAACCAAATGGTTCTGTGATAATGCAGTAAAATTTTTTGTTTAATTGTGATAACGGTATTACCCCGTTTTCTCTCTTTACTTTAAAAGAAGAAAAAAAAAGATTTCGAAAATTAATTTTTACTTGAAATGTATCGACCATCCAGAACGAAAATAAATAATGTTATATGAAAATCGAAGCTGTAATATTATCTCTAATGTGTTTAGAAGAAACAAACGTAGGTAGGCACGTGTATTACGCTTAATGAAATTTTACTCAAAAAAATTTTCTTTCGTTGATTATGTAGAATTATCTGTTGGACGATAGGCTTTCAAGGACATGGTTATCTAATGACCGTTAATTTTCGTGATCTTGCATAAATAAATTACACTTGCACACGATCGGCGGATGTGGGAGTTAACACGTGCGAATTTCTCCATGCCTAGGTCAACGGTCGATCGTGTTGAGTATTTTCATTAATGAATGCGTGTTTTTATTCTTTCTTTGATAAAATTTTTCGTTGCCTGTAAACAATTTATGAATCGATCCATGTAGAAAATTTATTTTGATATCAGTTAAATTATTAGGATAGTTGATTTACTCATATGATGCTCAATCGAAAACAGAAATTATTATATCTACATAGCACAGTTGTAAATTTATCGTATTTATTGCTGTGATGATGTAGAATAACAAAAATACACGAATAACGTTAAAGTAAAGTATTGTACTTCTTTTTTTTTCTCTTTTTTTTTTTTGTTAATTAACGTATAAAAACCACATTATACTATATCTAATATGTTATCAAGTGTATACGCTTACCTATGCTTTAATGTTTTCAGTTTACCGGTATTGTAATAGGATTACATATGTTAGTTTTTTAAATTTTTTGTTATAGTTACAAAAAAAAATTCTGAGAAAATCTAAAAAGCTACCTATAAATATAAAGTTCTAAATTTTTATCATAGGTATATTTATTGCATCGTAATACGGAGAAAAATTTTAAGCATTCCATTTCTACTCTTTTGATCCAATGATAATCAGCGATGAGAAATTTTATCATTTTATTTATTTAAATTATATTATTTATTTGATAGTCTTGAGAGAATTTCTCAGATTTTCTCTTATTGTATAATTTTATATCACGCCGGTTTTTATAATTTAAATTTTATACTGTAATTTCGTTGAAGAATAAATATTCACTACTGAAACAGTCATGCTTTATTTTTGCGAGTTTTTATCACTTACTTCGAAAATCTGCATCGAAGTGATGAAAATTTTGGTTTAACGATATCAGTTAAACGCCTAGAAGAACCCTACGAACAGAAGACGTAAGTATAGATGGGTGTCAACTGCCAAGTTTTTTCGTATTGAGTAAATTTTCGTAATAATCTAAGTACTGAAATACTATGCCTAAAATGATTGATTTTTCTCTGGTTGAATGTGAAAGGCAGTTGTGATAGTAAATTGACGCAGCGAGCGTATTTTAAATGGTATTCTATGTGCTATCTAGTAAGTATAATACGAAAGCTTCGGTGCCAATATTGTATAGAAAAATACAATTCTGTAGAAAAAAATCTACTAAAGTAGCGCGTAGGTGTTGTTATTTTACTTTGTATACTTATATACATATTGTATATTGCACGACGAGATTTTACGTAGGTAGTCTATAGGAGTAGATACGTGTACAAAAGTTTAATAAGCTATGTTTGCAAGCTTGTCAGAAAAAGGAACGTGTCATAAGAAGAATATGTAATTTCTGGAGAAATTACTTTTCATTTTGTACTTGTGGTCATGAAAATATTCTGTAACCTTGAGCAAGGTTGCACAGGTGACAGCAAATTAATGGAAAACGAAGATTACAAGTGCTTGCAAGTGCAATGTGTTGTAGTGCACGTATACCTGTATCTATCAAGTATCGTTATGGCAGTACAGAACAGACTCATTTTTATACGTCGTAAATAATGTTATCAAAATTCGTCTGAATGTTAGCAGACGACTAAAGACAGCGTGCAAATTTTAATCTACTGCATTAAGAAAGATTTGTGTACAAACAGAAACGGCGATTATTGCTGCTGACACTTTCAGGTAATTTTGTAATTGTTTTTTCAAACATTATGAATATTGTCGTAGTCGAGTTTTCGAGTGCACAAAAATGATTACAAAGAATCTTCTTTCATGTTTTCAAGTGCTGGATTTACTGTTGTATCGTGGCATTTTTCTTTCGAGACACTGGCCACAGGTATTATCGCTGCAGGGATAAAATAATGAATATATTCATTCTTTCGAAGAAAATGAAATTTCCCATTGTTAAATTTTAAAATAACGACGACTGTATTCTGATAAAAAATACCTACATTAGTAAGTTGACGACTCGACCTAATAATTCAATTGTTTTATTCTACGATCAATTATTTGGAAAAATTTTCCGACAGTTTCGCAGTTGTATATTGTATTACGATGAAATAATAATATTGATTTTTTTTCTCCGGGTAACTAATGTTGTTACCGCATAAATTGATGTCTAGACGTTACTTGAGTTGAAATTTGATACCACCTACTATTATTACGTTACCTATGTCAATACGCAAATATTTATAGATATTAGTGCAAGGGAAACAATGGAAAATATTCCAATCTAAATTGATAGAATAAATTAATTACAGAAAAAACTTCATAATATTCATTTTCCATGTATCTACGTTCCGCCGCTACGATTCTTTTTTTTAAATAAAAAATTGTAATATTACAGTGTTGCCAAATTGTCAACCAAGAGGATAATCATTTTTATTTAGCAAGGGAATTTTATCGGATTTGATTCAGGCATTTTTATTTTATTTTTATTTTATTTTTTATTTTAATTCGAATAAATCACGTGTTGGTGTTTTACATTAAATTATCAAGTTAATCAATCCAATTTCGAGTGCTTTTTATTCAGCCATTTATAAATTTTTTTAATTTTGAAAAGGGAATAGATATTATTAAAACTTGCCATCGTTTCTCGTATAGTTTGAAGCTCGTGGGTCTGGATTTCAAAGTTCAAGAGTGATTTATAATTATTGTACCTTCAGCTTACGAATTCAAAAAATGAAATTATTACGGTTTCGGCATTGATTTCACAACAAATACTTTTTTGAATTTTGCAAATTAAGATTTTCGATGGAATACCATAAATAGACTGCAGTATCAGTTCGGATGTTTGGATGAGTGATTCAAAATAGAAAGCATACTCGGGGTAAGTTTTTATTTTAATTTTAATATTTAATCATGAATTTACGTATGTACTTGTATCTAAGGTACAATTGTACCTCCAGTGATGAGGTACAAATACAATACGTTTCGAGTGCGAATGAGTAACACAATATACAGTGTGCATAGTGTATAATGCTATCATCATTTGTTACGTTCTCCTTATCTTCCGAAGCATCAAATAACACGATTGATTTAGTAAACAACGAGACTGTATGGATATGAAAATCATTATATACGTGTATCTTTAATGATTCTAAAGTCTCAGTCAGTCGTACCTCTACTCTGAGTATCTATAGTATCTTATTTCGTTTACTTTAAAACACCGGAATACGGACATCTGATACATTAACTCTCTTCGCTACATTTGTAAACTCTCAAGAGTATCGAAATGTGATAAATGGAATCTAATGAAGACCCGTGTCAAATTTTTAGAGCTCTGGTTCCGAATTAAATTTAAAGAAAATTTGCGTGTACGATGGGACCAGGGTACAGTCTACAATTCGACACGCGTTTCTAGGGCAACTGCTCATACATTGATTTCTACCACACGCCGAGGAGTGAAATTCATTCAGGCTCCCTACGAAAAAAAAATATCCAGTTATACAACTGTTTTGTATAAAAGTGTGTACGTGACCAACACGGTGCACTTTGTCTGAACCAAAACATTAGGGAGTAGGCTTTCGTTTTTGTAATATACCGACTTCAATAGATGTCTAGACCTGACCTGGTTCAACCCAAATGACAGCCGTTAGAGGTTAGGTACATGGCATGATTCATTTGAATCATTTTATTAATATTTCAGTTAGACTACCTAGAAAAAAAAGTCGTTAAAACACCCCTTGTACTGCCATGTAGATATAATGTATGTGCAGTTTCTCTCTGGAACTGTTGCTAGATTTTAGAAGTCGAGATCTGATGAGTATCCAGTACCCAGTACATAGTTCCTAATTATGCACTTACAAAAGAAAAATATATTCCAAAGGTTATTGGGTAATGAGTAATGTGGTGTAAGTTCTTTATCGCTTTTTAACTAATCAATACGTTGTTTCGTGCTGTCTATAAGAGTTTGAGGATTGGTAACATTTTAGTTTATTAATATTGAGAAAAATCGACTTTGATGCGTTCTTCGTTCGTTGTTGTTACGGAATCTTTTTAAATGAATTGGCAAATACTATAGCAACATTGTGAGAATGATTTTATTTTTATTCCTTACGAATTATAACTACACTTAACAACTGCACAAGTCAAGTAATAAAATTTATCCACCTCCTATAATGATATTAAAAATTCTCTTCTTGATAACCCTCTTCAAATGATGAATTATAAATACAATTAACTTATATTTACCTTGATGTTGATAGTAAACAAAAGTCTGTGTAAATTTTCCGTAATATTTTCAAATTTTATGAGCAGTGGGAGTATATAACTCAGAATCTCAACAACCAGATACCGATATGCTTTGTGTCACGTTGTACTTCGTTTTTTTTAAACAATTCTAATTTAAATGAATTTATAAAATAAAACTGAGATACTTTCCTCTTGAAATATTTTTACTTCAATTGTTTGACTTTTTTTTCCCTTTAAATTAAATAATCTAAGAAATGAAAACACAATAGTGGCATAATGAATTATATAAGGAAACACTAGCAAGCGCCTGTTTTACCTAGGTACAATAATGACGTAGGTAACATAGGTAATTTCAACATTAATTAAATCATAAACTAATGTAATTTAAATGCTTAAATTGGTTGCTTACGAGATTGACACAAACCTTATCACAGAAGGTCATTTTATAAAGGAAATTTAAAAAATGCATAAGTACCTAATTAAATTTAATTTTTCAAAAAAATTTGTTTTTCATATCAAGCAAAACGGTTATCATTTTGATGCAAAAACTACACCCTTACGATATTTTTCAGCTAAAAAATGATTCGCAGTTATTTCAATTCTGCCGTGTTTTTATTAAGATAGGTAACCACAGCAGATAGTTTTGGTTTGATTGATATTGACTGATTCATTGAACGAATACAAGGTAATTAATGAAAGTGCTTATCTGTGTTTTCATTAAATTCATATTTCATCATATTTTTCCCCATTTTTTTTTTCATGATTCAATGTAATTTACAGCGGTGCCATATTCATAGATTAAGCTAGGAAAAATATTTAATACTTATTGATTGAAATGTTATTTTTTTTGTAATCGACATTTTTTTCTTTTATAACATTTCGAAAAGTGATTTTTTTCTAGTTCATATTATTTTTAATCATCTCATTTTGAATTTAAATTAAAATTTAGCGTTTGGATTCCTTCGAGCAATATGTAGTTAAATAGATGAATTGTTTTCGTGTTTTTAATTGCATTCTAGTATAATCAGTCATCTTTGATGTTGATTTTTCTACAACAATGCATTTAATATTTCAAAGAAAATGTAGGTGCGGAATACCATTTTTCTAAATTCTAATTTATGATGTAATTGTGTGTTTGTTCGCTTTTATACAACATTTTTTTTTTTTTTTTAAGAAACAAAGCCAAAAAAATACGACAACTACTTACAAATTTGAATTAAAATCAAATTAAAATTTTTTGAAATTAACTATTTATGTAGCTTACGGTAGAGATATTTTGATGAGTTTTTTATAAATTTCAATGTTTGGAATTAATTTTTGCAAAAATTATAATTTATTAGGTATGTATATTTTTAATGTAATTTTTGTTTCTTGCAGATTTCCATCAAAGGCTATAGCAGGATAAGAAGAACAATTTGCTCTTGGGTCTCAGAATTAAATTTTTTTAATGGACTATTTAGGCATTTGAAAAGATGATTTTTAAACATATTCGCGATTTTTTATCTCATAGTTGGGGGATAGGGCAATGAAAAAGGTACTTTTTGGTAGGAAGGGGAAGGGGTTACGTCTATTTTTTTTCCACGAATTTTCTTCCGATTTTTCTCAAACTTGGTGTAAATATGAAAGTACTTGGAGGAAGTGTTGTGGAATTTTTGCAGATTTTTCGGCCCCTTAATATGGAATTAGAATGAACTTTGAAAACTTTGGAGGGCTTGTAAGACCCCTTTCTGAGCTGCAAACTCGAAAAAATTTTCTCAAATTATTAAAAGTATTTTACACCTCCCATATTTTTTTCAAATTTTTTGGAGTGGCTGTCCTCTCTACAGCACTCAAAAATAGGAATTATTCAGTCGATAAAGCTGCAAGGGAATAAGTATAGTGAATTTGCCCCGATGGAATTTTGACATGATACTTTAATAATAGGTGGCAGGTGCATATTACCGAGATACGTACCTGATCAAAGTTTTGGATCACGAATCCCACCGGTTTTCGAGGGGGACCATTTTTTTTGAAAAACACTTATGATTTTTTTTAAACGCTAATTGGTCAGTTTGCGCAATTTTTCGGCATGTTATAGATCTATACAGAAGTCATCTTTGAAAAAATCAAAATTCCTGCCCCCATAATTTACCTCCAAAATGACCTTAAGAAATTTCATTAATTTTTTTAATGAAGATACTGGTTTTTGTATAATTTTAAAACCATGCTTTTTGGATACACACTTGACTCCTTCATCACAGATATTTTTTTTTCAAAATTTTATTTCATTAACGCCACGGTCAAAATTTGAAAAACTGAAAATAGTGAGGGTTGAACTGTTATAATGGAAAAATCTGTTGATGTTGCAATTTTTTTAGTCTTCGACATAATTATAACTTATAACAATAGAACATCATAGCCGAATAGTATAATCTTTGTAAAGACCCCTGTTGAGGGTCCTACAAGCTTCCCTAAGTTTCCGAAGTTTATTTTAAAGTCATATTTAGGGTCCGAAAAATCTGAAAAAATTCCATAACATCCCCTCCCATATCTTGATATTCATACAAATTTGCCTAAAATCAATCGAAAATTCGCGGAGAAAAAAAATAAACGTATCCTTCCCTCCTCTAGTACATTTTTCATACTCCCAACCCCCAGCGACGAGATAAAAAATTGCGAATACGCTTAAAAATCATCTTTTACTAGTGCCTAAATAATCACTTGAAAAAATTGAATTCTGAGACCCAAGGGCAAATCATCCTCCTTATCCAGCAATAGGCTCTATTCACTCATTGCTATAAATTTCTATACTCATAATCATTTCACTATACTTTTGCTATTTTAATGATTTTTTTTTAGAAATGTTCACGATATTTTTATCGACTTTGCAAGGCACATTTTCTCAAGAAAGGTGCGTTGTGCTGTACTGTCTCACAGATCATTACAAAATCATATATTTACTAAACAAAACCGAAAATTCTTAATAAAAAGTAGTATTTATTTACAGATTAGGAAAATGGATATTCGAACATTTCGTTTACCACAGCTTAATCCGCTCTTTTGTAAATCAAAAAATAATTTCTTGAAAAAATTACTTCATCTTGATGTTACTATTTTCGGTTTTTTGTAAACTATAAATAAATTAAAAAAATCGTTTAGCAATGCTTTTTCAGCATGATTTCCGTGACATATTACAATTATGAGAACAGAAAAAAAGCATTGCTGGTAGGAAGGGTTCAATGAAGTTAAAAAGTCGAGAACCCCAAAAGGCACATCTAGGGCATCTATTAAATGTATATACCTAATTTCAACTTCCTAGCTCAATTTGGAGGGCAGACTAAAATAATATGTTACGACCAAACACTCACATATTTGGAGCTGTAAAGAAGTGCAATGGAACCGAAAAGTCGAGGCCCCCAAAAGACACATCTAGGGCCCCAACAGAATATACATACCTAATTTCAACTTCCTAGCTCAATTTGGAGGAAAATTATGTGAAGAACAAATTCAAAAAATAAGAAAAAATGTCCAAAAAACCACCTTTTTGAGGCTGAGAAAGGGTGAAGTGGGACCGAAAAGTCGAGACCCTCAAAAGGCACATCTAAGGCCCCCTACTAAATGTACATACCTAATTTCAACTTCTTAGCTCAATTTGGTGGGGAGATAGAGGAGGAACAGTTCTTTTTCAGGGTCAAAAAGGGGGAAAAGCCCCATATCCCCCCTCCTAATTGATTTAGGAAGTTGATTTTTGGATATGCTATACATTTGATTCTCTATCAATTAGCTCAAAAAGGGACAATTTTTGTGTTTTTGACCCCTCAGCATCCCCTCCCTCAAAATGAGGCAAAACTGAATTTTGCCTCAAATTTATCTTCACTCATATATATGTAATCCGCCGTCAAACTAAGCCAATTGACCAAATTGGAGCGATTTTGGTCGGTATCGAGCCGAGTAAAAGATTTTAACGTTTGGGGGAAAAAAATAAAAATAAATATTTGACATGGCTAAAAATCGTCTTAATGGTCTTCTAGGACCCCGAAACGGATTTTGTTGATATTTCACTCCTCACACGCCGTTGGCTGATAGACTGTAAAATGCCTGGTTTTCATTGATAATATGACATAGAAAATCAGGCTAAAAAAAGACTGACCCAATGTCTTTAACAGAGAATTGTACTCATTTTTAACCCGATTTCCTACGTCATATTGTTAATAAAAATGAGACTAAGACGTACCATCGACCAACGGTGAAAGAAGGGGGTATAAGAGGCGTGTTAACGAAATCCGTTGGGTTTTGGGCTCCTAGAAGACCATTAAAACAATTTTTGGTCATGTCAGCAACGAAGGTTAAAATCACTTATTCAGCTCTATCGCTACCAAAATCGCTCAAATTCAGCGAACTGTTTTGGATTAGCCAAAGATTAGATACAAATGAATGAGAATGACCTTGGGTCAAAATTCTGTTGTTTCAATTTTGGAGAAAGGTGTGGGGAGGCTCAAACTGCAAAAATTGTTTATTTTTAAAGCAATCGAAAGAATATCAAAAGGTGTATCATACATCCAAGAATCAATCTCCTACGTCAATGATGAAGGGAGATATGAAGGGTTTTCCCTTTTTGACCTTGATTAAAAGCCATTTCTCGCATATCTCCCTTCCAAATTGAGCTAAACGGGTTGAATTTAGTATGTACAGTCAGTATAAGTTCTAGATGTGCCATCTGAGGGTTTGCTCTTTTCAGTCTCATTGCATCACCCCCCCCCCCCCCCCCCCCCCCAAAAA